>VZUA01053088.1:0-16226 GCA_013401035.1 Horornis vulcanius
CTTGATTTGAAGACTCAGCATGACCTATAAAGAATGAGCCAGGTGTGGGGATGGGAGAGGCCACTGACCAAAAGAGACTGCCTGCTGGTATTCCCGTGAGGATGGGGATAGAGAACCTGTGGTCTACAATAGACCAAGTTCTCTCTGCGTTATTCTTGACCACACCAGGTTGCTGTGGTGCTGTGGAAAAATCCTGCTGAGTGATCCCCATAAAGTTGATCTTTTTAATAAAGAGCTGAATATTAATAAAGGCCTAGGCCCTGTTCTATTCAGACAAGGTGAGAGATATTCAGCTGTAGCAGAATTTGTTAGGGAGCAGGGGCATGATCTGCTCCTGAATTAGGTTGGGCAACCCAGCTTGGGCCCAGCTTGGCCCAGTAGGCCTGGGGCCCTGTTAGCCTAGGCCCAGGGACAGGCCTGANACAATATTAAACTGTATATAAGCTGCCATTTTACGAGGAATAAAGGAGAACGTATGTAGCCACACTGGTGTGATTACGTTACTCGGTCTGACTCCCCACATTTTTCGGGGTAACTCCCTATTCCAATCAGCATCTCTACTAAGGCTTTTAAAAGAAGTGATGGAGAAGAGCTGATATACTTCAGTACGACACCAACAGAAGGCTGTGGGCTAGATATTTCTGAGTCTGTAAGGTTTTCAGCCTGTCAGTGGCTGATTTTCTTCTTAGGAAGATTTCTTGGGAGAATTTTCATTCAAGGACAATTCATGTATATAACCTTTTTTCTTCTCATAACATTTCTAAGTTCTCACAAAAACCTCTCTCCCAGGTGTTGTTTCTGTTACTTAACCAATGGAGAGAGGTGTCCATTCTATGGACCAATAATATGCCTTTTTAGTGCAGCATGTTATAGAAAGGTTGGATGAATTGTAAATAAAACCTTCTGATCTTTCTTCTACCTTGAACTGGAGTCAAGCTCTTTATTTCATGTCCAACAGCAACAGAATGCCTGCACTGATTCATAAATAGCCTGGATAATGAGCAATCAGGAAGAAAGAAGGAAATTTAACAAGGAGATTGTGAAGTTGGTATGATCACTAATGATATAGACAGACAGGCTTGAGAGGTAGACAAGGAGAGAGAGGTAAATAATTTAGTTTTTCTCCGTGTGTAAAATTCTGCAAAGACAGAAGAAGTAAGAGAGAACAGAGAAGAGGAAGAGGAGCAGTAGGAACGATTTCCACAAAGACAGCAGTGAAAGACACGAAAGAGGACAGAGCCACCCCAGAGTACTGTAGGAAACTGTGAGGAACGTCAGAGGCAAGAGTGAGGAAAAAGTCTTCACAGGAAATGACAAGAGAGAAACTGGGGGGAAAAAGATGAGGCAAAAGAGTCAAGTGGACCTTCTCAAAGACTCATGGGGAGAGCACAGGGAGGAAGGAAGAATTCCTAGCTGTCTGGTCCCTGAATACACTAAAAGGCTTGAAGTACTCCAAAAAGTCTCACCTTGGACCCTCACTTGTGCCCCTCTGTTCATGGTCTAGGACCTCTATTTCAGCTGAGGTCCAGGTCCTGCCTTGTCTGAGCTATGCTGTAGGTGAACTTGTTATAAATGCATAAAGGTAATTCATGTTATAAAGTTAATATGATAATAAAGCTCGCCAGTATATTAGTATAATTCATGTTATAGAAAGTAAAGCAGTATAAAATTATCCTGGTCAGACAACTGGCATTGGCACATGTCCTGGCAAAGACCCACTGCAAGGACATACCTCAACAAAAGACAGGGAGGATGTCTCAAGGCAATCACTGAGGGAACAATGGACAGCTGCAGAAGGGGAAATGTGTTCTCAGAAGAAGAGGACTTAGCCAATGACTCAGCAATTGACACCCATCAGAGGTCCATCCTCCCTGATAAGATCCATATCAGCACAGCCAGTGCATGCATCCCAATACCAGCTTCCAGTAAAACTAACCAAGAAATCACCTATTCCCGGAAAACTCTTCAGGATAGACAAGCAGCAATGAAAAGAGATTCCATAAATATTCAAGAAAAGAGAAAAGAACAAAGGAGGATGGAGCAACTCCCTGTTCAGCCCAGAGAACAGTATAAAAACAAACCCTGCAAAAACAGACTTTGTGAACTGGGGGAAATGCTGCTAGAAGCTGGATCCCTGTTCACCTAGTTCTGACCCCAGGCTCAGAACTGTTTCCCTTTTGATTGTGGCTTTTATTTCCTGATTTCTGTCAAATTTCCAATAAATCATTTCATTCAAAAATTTGATTGATCTGATATTTATAACAAACTTACCCTCAGTTCTATTTCTGGGACAAACCTTAGACTTCTACTGCAAGCAGCTTGTCTCCAGTCCTGTCTCTGGCACCATCTCCTACCACTGGACTTTCTGGGTGGACCTGGACCAGATTCACCACCTCATTTTCTTTGGGACTGTTGATGGGCCACTGCTATCGGCATCTAGTTCTGCCTACACTGTTCAGGTGGGGTGGGGACTGTACCCTAAGAGTGAGGGCATTGCTGGTGCCCTCACCTTCAGCACTTGTCCTGCCTTGAGGTGCAGCCCTGCTCTTGCTGCTCCCTGAGTCACGCTGGAAAGAACAAAAGTCAGGGAAGTGAAGCAGCAGCCCATGGATCTGATGAAAAGGGAGATTATTGGCAACTGTGGGGAGGGCAGTTGAACACTGGCTGGTCATCACCAAGTCAATGGCCGCATTCCAAAAATGCTGTGGCACACCTTTACAACCACAAAACAGATCACCACTTTGAAAAGCTTCTGATACACACATCTGTTTCTGAGCTCAACCTTTAAAACACTCTGCAAGGAGTGAAGAGGAAATCAGCACCTGTTCTCACAGCTACTGTGATCCCTCTGCTAAAACACCCTACACAGCAGGATGTGAGTCTATGTTACAGGGAGAACTGATTACGGTTGCTTGCCCAGAGAGAAGGGCATTCAAACATTACTGACCCAAACCTGCAGTGCAGCCAAAGGACTACTTGGAATGGCTACAGAATGTCTCCTTTCTAGAGTAACCCAATTCTTCTTGCAGCTGGAAGCTTCCCCTTTTTTTTTTTCCTCTCCTCATCACTATTGCTACTGCATCCAACATGAATATCCCTACCCTTGCTTCATAGGCTGACCAGCCTATTGCATCTTTCTAAGTCCCACAATACACAGCTACAGTTTGATCCTTGCTACAAAACCCTTGTAAAAGGCAACCTTTTGTGCCCTGCATGCTGTTTATGTGCTGCAGTTCTACCCTCATCTTCCATAGTTAATGTTCTTCAACCCAATACCCTCCATTGCCTTCTTAGGCATAAACCACAGGCCTGATCTCCCCTCTAGACTGTTGGTCCCTGGTACTGCCCATATTCCTCCCTCCTTGCAAGTGGGTGGCCAGCTTTCTCTGCAAAAGGTCTGTCACACCTCCAGGCTTATGTCATGACTTTTGACATTAAGACTCATCCCCTCATGGCAACACCTTTAAAGCGCACAGCATGTACTGCTACCCAACAACTTTTTGCACATCTCTCAGGAACTACCTTCTTTCCCCTTTGATGTGACTCCACACCAGCAATCTCCTTCATGTATGGCAGACCCATCATCTGTCCTGTCTGTCCCAACCACTACAGGAGACTGCCAATCAGACTCTTTTTGCTCCTCACATCTCCTCCCCCACCACCTCACCAGCAAGCTCCTTCACTTCTGTCTCCCCTCATTGTTCCAGCCTCTTCACCGTGTTTTATTTAACATTCAGACCAAGCGATGCACTTGTTACACGAGCAAACCCAACATCCAATGAGCAACACTTCAGTTCTGCTGCACATTATACCACAGCTACTGCATAATTAAGTGCAAAGCTTGTTTAGCTTTTGTTTTCTTGGTCTACCCCCAATTTTTAGAAACACAGCAGAAAACATTTAATGAAGTAATGCATCTAAGTGTCCCTTTTCTCCCTCCCACCAAATCTCTCTGTCCAGACCTGCCCACTCAAACCACCGCCAAAATTCAAATACTGAGTATTTATATCTCCACTACATAGCTCTTATCCTTTCAGTCCAGAGACATTTATCCTCTCTGGTCCAGCATCTAGAGAGAACTTTATTCAAAGTTCTTCAATAAATTACAAGCCATTTGCCAGACAGGAATAAAATGCTACAGACAGGCAAAATAGTTTTCTTGCCTTCAGATGGAAGCAAGTGTCAGTGAACTGGGTGACTGAATCACAAACTGCGTAGATATCCTCTCGATGGGTAGATGGTAGAAACATGAGATGAATGGAAAGACTTGGATTTATCTTATCAAGGACATGGCTATTATTCATAACCCTGCCAGAGCTGAATTTGGACAAAGTTTTTCATACTGTATTTCTGAGATGGCAATGAGATGACACTTGACCAACTTCCAGGCATTGACTGTAACATTTCAGCTAGAAATAAGTACACTCAGATGCAAGTGGCACATTGTAGAACTGAGATTGGAGCACCCCAGGAAAAAGGCTCCAGGATACACTGGTCTGAAACATGGGAGTATTTCACTGCCTGCAGTTTGGCCACCTTAGTGGTGCATCAGAATAGCAAACTGGGCACACATCAAGCAAAGGACAAACTGTAGAGCCCACCACAAACTTGGGCTCTTGCTCACTCCTGCAGCTGCTTTCTGCCATGCCCCACTCCCTGGGTTTCACTGATTCTCACAGCCAACCGCTCTTGGATTCCCCACCACCATGTTGTGCCCACCAGGGCTGACTCCTCTGCCCCTCCCCTCACCTGCTGCCCCAAGGTACTGTCATAGTCACGGTCTCACATCCCAGCACCCCCTAGTGCCACTACTGCTCTGCAGCATCACTGGGCTCATTGGGGTGCCACCAGCTGCACCCAGCAATATTCACTGCACTCAGTGAATGCCGAGCAGCTCACCCCCCCGCCAGTGAAAATAAAACCAGTGACTTTAAGTTTCCCTGACAGGGGGATAGTGGTGGGTGCTAAAAGCTTCAATTGACCACATCAGCCCCCATGATCTCATTTTCCACTCCCTCCAGCCTTGTGTTCCACACATAACTTTCATATACCACAGGCCACCCTTCCTCCTTCCCCCACTTGCAGTGCAGCCAAGGAGCAAGGAGAGAGTTGTGGGGTGATGCTACCTACCCCTAAGCCGCTTGCTCTTGGTTTCCTGCCCACCCAGCTCGCATTCCCATGTCTCATTTGAAAAACTAAATCCTGGAGCTGGTTGTCCACACGGATGGCGCGGGAACCCTCGCTCGCCTCCTCCCACAACTGCCAGCACTAGGCCGCCAATCCCCGGCCTTGCGTAGAGGCTGCCTCTGGGAGAGGCGCCACCTCGGCCGCTGGAGCGGAGAGGGGCCGGCGGCGCCTCCCGCACCCCCGCGACTCTGCCGAACGCCGGCAGGCCGGCACTCCCAACACCGCGGCCCTGCTAGGAGGGGTCTCCCATGGCAGGAGATAGCCAGGCTTCCCTGGGAAAATGAAAACAAACCAAAACCTACTTTTCCTCCTTCCCCACCCCCCATCCCCTTAAATAAAAATCACGCATCTCCAAGAGCCTGGGAGACGGCTTTAAGAGGTAAAAAAAGAAAAAACCCCAACCCAACACATAACGTCCCCTGCCACCCCGAAACTGTTTAAAACATTAAAGAATTAAAACCAAAACAAACAAAACACGGTCTTCTTATTTGATAAACTTTACAGGATCCTACGAAAGGTCCATCTAAAAAGCAGTTCCCAAGGGCTTCTCTGCCGTTTCATGGGGTTTGTACCAAACAAGAGGGGGAAACTGCAGCCAAAATACAGACCAGAATACACATCCCGAACGTACAAAACACAACCGGCATAAACGCGATTAATACTAAGTTTTCTATGTAAACCCAGGGTCTTTTCCCCTAGCTATGCAATTTTAGATAACTACTACATTTTTTCCCGGGGGTGGGATTAGGATCCTTGACAATTTTTTTTTTTTTTTTTTTNACCCCACACTTTTGGCGGAAGGGGGTTTAGCTTCAAAATCTCACTCGTATTATTTTTCACCACTTTTTAAATTTCCAATTACACAACCTTTCATCTATGCAGTTACTATCTGAAACCTTTACTTTCTAATGAAGCAATGTCCAAAATTTCTTGTTTCTCAAGTCCACCCCATTCTACATACACAAACACACAGAGAATTGATTTAAAACAAAAATAAATCCCCCCAAAATAATAATAAAGAACTCACCTCTCCTCGGGTTTCCCCCCCCACACTATGTATAAACTTTCCTTGATAAATGATATTATATTAGTAGAGATATTATTAATGTATTATTACTAGACGTAATAATAATAGTAAGTGCTATTTAGTTATAAAAGGCAGCATTCTGCTTCTGGATCGGCTGCCCCTGCAGCTTCCTCCATGTGCCTCCTGATGTCTTTACTTTCATTTCCAGGTCTCGCTCTCGCTCGCTCGCTCGCTCGCTCTCAGCTGCACCCGCAAGAGAAAATGCCTCCCTGCATATCCTCTGGGCCCTAGAGGCTACCGCTTTCAATTACAAAATTCACAAATCTTTCCCTTGTGGCTGGTTTTGAGATTCTTTAAGATGAATTAGGCTTAAAAAATAAAAATCTAAAAAATAAAGCGCTTCAGCAGCTGACTCTCCATTCTAATTTTAATGCAACATTTTTTTCTTTCTAGTTGTCTTTGCTGATATAAAAAAAAATATACCCCAAGAGAAAGCAAAGCTGCCTCTGCAGAGGGATTGCATGCATACGAACGCGACGAGGAACTGAATCGTGAGACACCCCCTCCCGCCGACCCGCACCGGGATTATCATGTACGTAAAGCAGTGACCCTTGTGCCCACGCATTTCAGTTCGCTGGACGGGACCAGAGCCATCGCTGATGGCAGAGCAATTATCTGCTCCAGCCAGACGTTACTTACTCTACCGTGCACTGCTGAGGGGGTTCCTTGTAAATAAGATCGTCTAAAAACATAAATCTTTGGATGGAAAGAATGCAATTAAAAAAACAAACAAACAAAAAAACCCCCACAAAACCAAACCAGCCCCCTCCCCCCCAAAAAACCCAGCAGAAACAAAAAATCAAACCAAACAAAAAACAAACAAACAAACAAAAAAAAAAAACAACAACCCCAAAACCCCAAACAAACCCCCCAAACTAAACACAAAAATAAAACAAAGCTAACAAATAAATATATATCTATATCTCAATATTATATTTTATACAACTGGTATTATACAATCTACATATATATGTATGTAGATCCATATATATATTTATATTTATGTATACACATGTGAGTTTAGACACTTTTTGGAATCGGATTTTTGGCTTGTTTTCATCCCAAATCCCTCAATATTTCCAGAAAGTGAACTGAATCTTCAAAGCAGTCCATGCTGGCAGATCCCCAGGAAGAGAGCTGCTGGTGCGAAAGGGAGGCTGAGTGGGACATGTTCTACCATGGGCAGTGGTTGTGAAGATCCAGATACACAGACCATCTTAGGTAGGGGGTCACCCATCCCCACCCAGCTGCACTATCACTAATTTCAAATAACCCTGTGGAATGAGTTTTATGCCTGTACAGCCTCCCTGGTAGAATAGTTTCCCTCTCCCTAAAGGATTCTGTCTACCATTAGATTAATAATTTCCAGACTGCCACTGGCTTAAATTACCAGTTTTTCCCAATGTAATCAGTGGCATGTTTACTCCTGCATGTCTCACTCCTCTGTTTACAGTGACTCACAAGAATGTCACCTTATGCTTTGCAACTGTGTGCTCTGCCAAGATTCAAAGGCAGATAGAAGGTAACATCTGAAGTGCACTAAACTTGCTTGATATTTAAAACGTATGGATCAGAAAAGGAAAGACTTTATGATACTCAGTAGGATTGACTTCCGACAGCATTGTCAACACAATAAACCGATAATTTATGAAAAATAGGCTCTGACTTGTGCTTTCCTCCATCCCAATTTCCTTTGTAAGACTGAGAGGTGTCCTGCAAGGTCATGATTTGGGATATACTACTCCTCTCATGAAGTAAAATCTTTCCTTAGCAGTTAACATGAAGATTATCACAGTTTGCAAGTGCAGTTATTGAGGTCTCAGTCTTGTGTACAGGTAGTCAACAAGAGTCAAACACTGCAAACCGCTGCTACAAACCAGATACAGTGCCATAGAAGTTACTTTGATTTGTAAAGCTATTTTTTAGAAAGAATGAATCTATCCTACAGTGGCATGGTACACCTACATTCCAATATAGCTGCACCTATAGTCAATGCCTTTATTCTTGCCCCTCTGGCACAACCAATATTTGGGAGAATGACAGGGAAGGGAATCTGATGTATTTGATGAAATCCTGTTTATTTCTAAAAATTGTGAGGAACTACTATCCAGTGCAAAATTTCTTGCTTATATTTTCCAGGTTCAAGCTCCTTCTCGAGATGATACTGACTTAGTTCCTCATCATCTTTATGTATTCTGGCAGCTTTATGCTTCTCACATATAGCCATAGTCTAGTATCTAAGTGGTTCTTAATTTTCTTCAGTTGCAAAAGAAACTTCTCTTACTATTTATGAGGCTGGTCACCCAGCACCACTAACTATTGATTCTTTTCTTGGGTCTGTATAAGCATTTGCTGTTGCTTGTTAAAACCACAGTTGGGAAATTCATGAGAGAATGGAAATTCCTCTTACAGTGTTTTGGGACTAAATAGCAGAATAAATCCTACTTATGATGGCCCACCTCAATAGTGATCTCACCAGGTATCTGCCACCTGAAATGGTACCTATATTGGTGTCTGTAGGTTGCAGGTTGCAGAGAAGAGACGGAGGTGGTGTGCAAACCCACTGCAGTAGCAGGCAGGACTGTGCACAGCTCACCTGCCTCATCCAATGTACTTTTGTTTCTATACTCAGGAAGAAAAGGTCACACACAATTTGCACACAAAACTGTCACAAAAACCAAGGCTTTTTTGCACCCTTAAGCAGGAATGACTGTGCACTCCAAGGTGAAAGTGGCAGATGAGAGGACATAGTCGTATGCTGTGCCAGAAGAGGTTTAGGTTTGCCATTAGGAAGTATATCACCACAGGGTGATTGGGCATTGGGATGGGCTGTGCAGGGAAGTGGGGTTGTCACCGTCTCTGGAGGTGTTCAAGGAAAGATTGGATGTGATACTTAGTGCCATGGTCTAGTTGACAAGGTGTTGTTTGGTCATATGTTGGTCTCGATGATCTCAAGAGCTCTTCCAAACTAATACATTCTGTGATTCTGTGAAATGCCTTCCCTAGCAGAACAGTCTAACATAAACGTGCTGAGCACGAACAGAAGACCTCAGGGACATTATCTAGGTGAGGATTCACATCAGAAGGTGCTCGTGTCCCACCTGTGGGCTTGCGGGAGCTCCCTCAGGGACACTTCCGCGAACGCAGGTTGTGAGCATAGCCCGGGCACAGCTCCGTGCAGCCCGTTCCGGCCGGCGGCACACGGAGACGATGGCAGGCAGAAAACTACAGGCTCCCGGCGTGCACCGCGCCCTCCACCGCGCGCTCCCCCGCAGCCCCGCCCACGCGCGGCGCGGCGACACAGGCTGGGCTGCGGTGCGGCGGTGGAGCGCGTCCCGTGACGTCACGAAGCAGCAGCCAATCCCGGAGCGGGGAGATAGAACTGCCGGCGTTCAAATCCTCCGCCTACCCCGCCTGCCCCTCACCCAGCGGCCCCAGCGCGGCGGCGGCGTGAGGTTCCTGCGCCTTCCCAGCCAGCCACCGGTGGCGGAATCCCCAAGGAGGTGAGGGGAGAGGCGGCAGCCACCGCCGTTAGCGGCCAGCGGAGGGGGCCGTGCGTGACATGAGGCGAGCCCGCTGGCTGACGCGCTCCTCGACCCCGCCTGCCGGGGGCGCTCCCACGCGCCGGTTGTGGCCGGGGGGGGGGGGGGGGGGGGNCGCTTGGGCGCTCGTCGCGCGTGTCCGTCCGCGGGTGTCTCTCCAAGCTGCCGCTCCTCGCGCAGAGCGGGAAGCGGCGTTCCGACCGTGCTTTGGGTCCCATTACATGGGGCTAGGGCGGGATGTGCGGCCGGCTCTTGGCGGGTCCCGCGGGGGAAGAGAGGAGCCTTCGGCCACCCCTGAAGCGAACGACGCGGGGAGGCTGTCAGGGGCTGGAGGGGCAGGGACCTTGGGCTATCGCCCCGCGCTGCCAGGCCTCCGGTTGCAGGGCGAGCAACGAGTGTTGGTGCGTAGACAGTGTGTTGGCATGTTGGGGGCGACGAAGTGCTGTAATTAAAGTATCCGTCTGAACTAACTTTTTTCATCAGCTGGAAGTGTAAAATCTCATACAGCCCTTAAGTGAAAAGGAAACCTGTTTTCAGGCCTTTCCAGATCTTGGTTGTGTTTGCTGAACAGACTCTTTTTTTATTTTTATTTTTTTTCCCCCAAAGCTTTCTCTGTGGAAGAAAGAATTAATAGTGAACAGGCCTCTGGTAGGTTGACAGTTGGGTGTGCCTGACGTGTGCTATAAAACATGCATCAGGGTGTGATGCTGGATTTGTATGTTGAGTTTGGGAGCTGGTTTATGTGTAATGTGAAGAACGACAAAGGAGATTCAAGGGAAAGAGAAGCTAAGAGGATGAATACATCTGTAAGGAAGATGATCACAGTAGAATGGAACTGCTTTTTAAGAGTAAAGTTATTTATTGAACTAGGTGGACAGACTGACTTCTACAGATATTAACTTCTGTTCCTGTCTGGTAAAGCCTTCATGGTTTGGAGCATGTCCTATTTTTCTTCCTTCTCCGTGTTGGATTTGCAGTGGCTGGGAATGTCCATGAGTTTGGCATCTGTGTGGTCTGGTAGGAGTGGGGTGGGTTTCTTTCTACTGGCAGTACCGACTTGAACTGATAGTCATCCTAGAAAAATTATTTTCTTTAGCCTTGGAGATTTTCACCCCTTGTTACCAAAAGTGGTATTAAAATTAAAGACCCCTGAAGAGGTGTCATACTCTGGGGAAGCTGGAGGCTTCACAGATGGATATCAGGAGGAAAGTATGTGTATGCAGCTTTTGTATAGGGAATATTTAAAAACCAGCACTGTTTACTGTTTACCTCAAACAGCAACAAGAGTGTGGGGTCACTTCTAATCAGACAAGAATGGAAGGGAACCAGTTTTCTGGTTTAGGAATGAAACTTCATCCCTTCTGATGTCTAAAGTCTAAGTGTGTGGTTTCTAAGCATTAGTTGTGTGTAGCCTTTTATCCCAGTGGAAATAGTGGGGTAAGAAATGTTCTCTGTTTATCCTGCTCAATGGATGAAGGCCAGTTCCTTCAGACAGTGATTAATTTTCATTAAATAGTGCTATGCAGATGTTACCAGGCATGGCTATCTTCAGACTTGTGCCTCAAGGCTAAATGTTCACTAGTTGATTGTAAGATCATCCTGTTTAATGTGTGATGAATTTATGTGGAACATCTGAAAGGAAAGAGCGCCCGGGAAGCAGGGAGAGTTTTGTATGCAGCACACACAATGTTTTCAGCAACTCGGTGGTTCTGGAACTGTGCTGACAAGGATGCTACTGGGTATATCACTAAAAAGGAAAAGAACTGTGTTCATTCTACGTTGCTTTGGAGAGCAGGGAAGGTGTGCAGCACATATAATTAAAGGATGGGGCTTGAAACCAGAGGAATATTATGTTGTAATTGTTAATCTTGCACAAAGAGTAATGTCATAATGTGGCCTTAATCCATAGTTTTACCTGTTTATTTATGAAGTATAATAACTCCATCAAAACCCAAGTCTTGTCAGTGTTGGAAGAATCAGGCTGGTTTGCTTTGGAATATTAATCTAGCCTACCTGTCTTAATTGAACTCTGGGGAAAAGTAGTAATGACATTGAAAGCTCAGATATCTGAGTAACAAAGACCACATTAGTGTTCAAATAAATATGGTTATTTGTATAAATTATGTATTGTAGCTAGAGAGTTTTTATGATGACAGTTTCTTTTAATTGACAGCTCTTAACTTGTGTAAAAAGTGGGAAAATGGCATCAGAAGACATCACTAAACTTGCAGAATCACTTGCCAAAACCAAAGTGGGTGGCGGACAGTTGAGCTTCAAAGGCCAGAGCCTTAAACTCAACACAGCTGAAGATGGTAAGAGAAAATACCCTTGTGCTTTGGAAGCATCTCCCTGAAGTTGTAAAATCTTGTGGTAAACCTTCTGCTAATCCTATATGGACAAGTTATCATAACATACCTGTGATGCAGGGGTCCGTCAGCTACAGCTGCTTCTGATAGAGACATTTCCTTCCCTTGTGGTACCCTGCTTTGACCTGGTGCCCTAGCAGTGCTCCAGCTGCTGTAGCTGAGGTTTGGGCGCCTGGTTTGCAGTTGTATTCTATTCTTGGTGTTCACTCTAAGTGCTTTTGTCAGTCATTGGGCATTAGAAGTCAGTGCTCCTTTTGAAAACAGTAAATAGGTGCATCCCAGCTCTTGGAACAAGATGTATACAGAGGAATGGGCTGATATGTAAGCTTGCTGCAATAGTTCACTTGCTTTCTGTCTTATTGCTGTATGTGTGTTTCACAATAAGTCTTACAGTGGCTGCTAATGTAAATATCTGGAGAAAATGTATAAATTCTTAGATCAACATTTCTGCCACTCCAAGAAAAACAGCATGTTTTTCAGAAAGGTTATTTGCTACAGTCCTTTTTTTTTTCCCTAATGTCGAAGGTGGAACTTTTTTATAGATTGGTTTTGATGTCTTAAGTTTTAGCTTTCATATTTTCCAGATTCTGTACTGCACTGGTATATAACTCTGAACTTCATATAAAGTGTTAGCAAATTCTCCTCACAGTGTAGTTAGACAAAACAATCCTTTTCCAGCTGGAGAACCAAGGACACTGGACACTGTTGCAGCTTCAGGCCCAAAAAATACCAACAACAGTGAATTGAGTAGAGCAGTCTAAGAGGACGGAACTTCATACCCTGAAGCTGTAACTGGACAATTAACTCCAGTATGTAAATGGATGAAAACTTACAGAAGTGTGAAAACTCATGACCATCTTGGGTAGAGCCACAGCCAGGCNATACCAACAACAGTGAATTGAGTAGAGCAGTCTAAGAGGACGGAACTTCATACCCTGAAGCTGTAACTGGACAATTAACTCCAGTATGTAAATGGATGAAAACTTACAGAAGTGTGAAAACTCATGACCATCTTGGGTAGAGCCACAGCCAGGCTTTTGTACTGTCAAGGTGTATCCTTTGAAGACGTTTTTAATAAATACCAACTTTATTTCTTTAACTCCTAGTCTTTGTTCCAGATAGCCTCACAAGGCATCAGTTTTGTAGTTCAAAGGCACTGAACTATGGAGAAAGGCCTTGGAGCTTGGGAAAAATAGCAAGTGCCCATTGGCAGGAGAGACTGCAGCTTGCTTCTTTGCCTTGCTTAGTGTTACTGTAGAGCTAAATTGTTCCACCCTGACATGTTTGCTTAACCAACATTATTTCTGCCAGTCAGTGGGAACTTTTTCCTGTTGATGTGACACCAATTCCCATCAACTTTTAGCTTAGTCTCTGCACATCACTAGGGACATGCAAGCTTTTAAACCATGTGCTGAATGGCAGAGGAATTTTAGTTGGGAAATAAAGAAACTTACTTTTGCAAATAGGAGGATGGCTATCAGAATAGAACAAAAAAAAAAACAATTGTGAGAAGGTAGGGTAGGGAATGGAAAGTGTTCTTTCTGGTGACCTGACACTTCAGCTATGTTCCCATTGCTGTTTCAGGTGTTATTCTAGCTGGTTTTGCTAGAGGTTGAACAAGTATTACTGCTCTCAGAGGGCTACTGTGGTAAACTAAGTGGTTAAAAGACCAACTAGATTATCTGCTTCTTGCAGCTGAAGAAGTGATCAAGCAAATTGAGGAATTTGATGGCTTGGAAGCCTTGCGCCTGGAAGGCAACACAGTGGGTGTGGAGGCAGCAAAAGTTATTGCCAAAGCCTTGGAGAAGAAAAGTGAGCTCAAGGTGAGATTCTTAAGTTGGGAGTAGTCAAGGGGAAGAAATAATGTGGAAATACTGAAGGCCTGTGTAGGCTCTTTCTGCAGAAACCTGCCTTGAGTTACCCCTGAAGCTTGCTTGGTGGCTCTTCAAGGAGGAAGAGCAACCTTATGAAAATACAGCATAACTTGGTGACTGGGATAATGGGAACACCTGCATTCCTAACTTCCTGTTTAGAAGGCTTCCAATCGTAAAGCTGGGAAGCTGTGTGAGGAAGAGCCTCTATTGAAGGGAGCATCTGTAAACAAAGAGCAGTGGCAACAAAGCTAAGTTCAAATGAAGTTCTCTGGAGAGCTGGGTTGGATCTTCTGGAGAGTGAGTCTTCAGAGAATGTCTCAGTAGGGAGGAAATAATGGAGGAAATGCAACAGGACGTTCATCTTTGCCCAAGCTATGTTTTCCTACTATTGCTCTAGCCTAATGTTAAGGGGATGCTGTGCAACTAGAGAGAGTACACTGTCCCTTGAAGGAGAGTGGTATGAGACACTGATATGCATTCATCACCCAAGTTTGGCTTTTCAAGTAAGTTCAGATTGTTGAGCTTCGTACCTTAGTAAAATATGCATTGCTAATGTATTCTTCTGTTTCCTGTTGCCTTTTTCTGTGGTAATCTCAGCAGAAAAGAATTCTGGCTTGAACACAAGCAAGAATTCTATAATGTTTATGGTGTGAATTTCAGTTACTTTGTTCTTGCAATTGGAATGATTGGAGCAGCAGTTCTTGCAGCTCTTTTTATTTCAATCAAAAGACACCCCAAGTGAAGGGAGACAACATTAAGCTGTCCCCAGTGACATAAAGCAGCTTGTATGTGTAAATGTTTGTTACAACTGTGTTGACCTAAATATTTTAGTGAGTTTTATCTGTATGCTTCTTATTTTAGAGGTGTCATTGGAGTGACATGTTCACAGGCAGGCTAAGGTCAGAGATCCCTCCTGCTTTGGTAAGTAAAAACTAGATCTGAGACTTCTGACTAATATAACCTCTTTTCTCACCTGTCATGGTTTTTGTGGGAGTCTGTATTTTCGTACAGAGCTGATCCTTCTCTGTGCTGTTAGCACTATATGTCTCAGAATAGGTGAGTGATTTTCTTTTTGCTCTTCCTGTATGAGATGGAGAGGAGTTGATTAAAGGTTAAATGCGAGTCCATGCTGGTGAAGGAGCTTTTCAATGGGGACAACATCTTCATGACCCAAGAGAAAAAGTGAGAGCTAAGCTTTTTAAATACATCATATGGCTATGTCTTCTAAGACCATTACAGAGCTTCTCATCTCCTTAAGTCCTGTGAAGCCAGAACAAAAGCTCAGCTTTGATGGAAAACAGTATTTCTTTCAGCAGTGTAGAGCGGGAAATTCACTTTGAAAAGTATTTGACCTAAAGGGATGGGATAGTGTCTTGGTAACTGCTTTATGGTTATCTTTAGCTTAATTCATGCAACTTCCTCTCCAGATTTAGGATTAAAGTTTTACTTCCCCATGCAGCTTTGCAGAATGTCTTCTGCACAAGTGGAAATTTTTTGTAGCATCACTGTCATACCTAGCCACTGCAGTGATGCTGTCACTAAAAGTTAATCCATTCCCTCCCACCCACTGCCATCTGTTTCCATGCAGATCTCTTTGGGGGATGCACTCATTGCTGCTGGAGCTCAGCTGGTGGAGTTGGACTTGAGTGACAATGCCTTTGGGCCAGACGGTGTGCGTGGCTTTGAAGCTCTGCTGAAGAGCCCTGCATGCTACACTCTCCAGGAACTCAAGCTCAATAACTGTGGCATGGGCATTGGTGGTGGCAAGGTAAAGATTATTTCCTCTTTGGAAACGAAGTTAGAAGCAATCTTTGGTGATTGCCAACTCCCCTGCTTAAGGCAGCTACAACTACACTAGGTTCTTCAAGCTTAGTCTAGTCAGGTTTTGAATATGAAGACTTCACAAGTTCTGTGAATAGTTTATCCCAGTATTGAACAACCCTCACAGTAAAAAAAGGGAGTTTGTGTTAAAATGGTGTTTTCTCTGCACTTTGTGTGCAATTGTCTGACTCTTTTATACCACCTTCTCCCCTCATCTTGTTATTCTGGCTGTTTTTACACATGGATATCTCCCCCAGAGCCTTTTCTTCTCCTTAATACTCTCAGGTGTCAGTATTATCCTAGTGGGTAAAGTTCTCCAGTTCTTCAATTGCTCTTGGCACCCTTTGCT
>VZUA01053089.1:15073-28506 GCA_013401035.1 Horornis vulcanius
ATTAAATATATAAATGAAAGTAATGTGAAACTTCTAAAACCAGACTGGACAAAACACTCAAACATGCTGCAGGGAGCAGTCTAGTGCTAGCAGGGGAGTAAGTTAGCTATTTAATGATTTCTTTTCCATAGCTTTTACTTTTCCACATATTCAGTAGTGTAACTATTTTTTTCTCCTTGGGCAAATAGCTGTCAGACAGCAGAACTGGAATGAGAACATATGTAGTGTTTGCTTTTATCTTACATTACAAAACAATTATGAATACCTTCTGTTATTCCAAGTATAAAATTACAGGTGTCAAATCATTTGGTGCTTTAAATGCTGTGCCAGAAAAGTAATCCAGTAAAAATAGCTAAGTCCTGTCAAAGCTGAGCAGTTAGTATTGTTATTACAGTTTCTTGCATGGCTCCAACAGTGTAAGATTGCAAAAACAAGTGTAAGAGACCAGCAAGAAACTTGCCTGGAATCACTCTTTACAGGAGGATGGAAACAAGGTAAACCTAATGACCCAGAGTGAGATTCTCATTTACAGTTGGTTTGAACTTTAAAAATGCTGTTAAAACTAAAGCTGGTTAATATCTTAGAGGCTGATTCTTACCTAGAGATCCCAAAGAGTTAAATTAAAGAGTGATTTGTGCATGGTTCTGGATGAGTATGTGGTTGATCCTCTGTCCTAAGGAGTGTACCATTTAAAAAGTAGAAGAGTATTTGGCTGGAAAAGTTGAAGAATTTTATCATCTCCACATTACAGGTGGGAGTGCAAACCATGGGTGAAGAAGTTTTGGCTGGGTTAAACAGTTGGGATCTGAATTGTCAGTGGCAGAGANNNNTTTATGACCAGTGGGAAGTAGTTAATATAAAAAAGAAATTTTTACTCCTGAATTCACGTGTTTCCAAATGAGATATGTTTTTCATGGTAATAATTATAATAAGTTATAATATTTTCAGGATGAATTTGGTCTGCCTTATAAATCACTCCCCAAATCCCAGATCTATTCCCCTACTTCTTGAAAACTATGGGAGTCATTTGTTGTCCACACTGGTATTTTAAGTAAGTGGCATGAAGGGTGTGTCAGGCTGCATAGTATGCTGCTGAACAGCAGAGCAAATCCTGGTGCTTGGAGGCTGCAGTTGTGCTGAAAGGTCAGAAACACCAAGGACATGTAGCGTACCAAAACCTGCCTGTCCTGAGATAGTGAGGAACAATCACACGTGTTGTTTTACAGAAAAATTTTGTTTGGTTCCTTTTTTTCCCTTTGCAAACCACATGCTCTTGCTGAATGTAAATATCTGATACTGCAATGATTAAGTCCATTTTAGGTTCGTTTCCATTAATCTGTGAAAAGACTGTGCCAAACCCCTGAATCAGCTCTGAAGGATAAATTGTGAGGTTTTTTTAATTTCTGAAAAAAAGAACTCAGCAGTAGGCTGTCAGTACATCAAAGAATGCATCTAGTGTACCTCGGTATGCTGTAACGTGAGCCATTTGTTCAAAAGTTAGCTCTAGTTAACTAACATGACTATTCATTCTAAAATAAGCACTCAGGCAGTGTTTGCTCCTAGGCAAATACTTGTTCTGCTGCAGTTCTTTCTCAGCTCAGCTGCCTCTGATCCCTTTTGCAAGTGCCGAAGTTGTTAGCCTTTGTAGTCATGGGAGTTAATTACCATTCATTTTGTTCACTTTTCTGCATGGCCAAAAGCTTTTATGTCTTTTACATGATTTGGGAGTGGAAAGATTTTCCTGCATTAAGGGACTGTTTCTTGTGCAATATGTGATTAATAGTTGCCAAGAAGTGGTCAGCCACATGTATGCTGGCAGGTTGGTGGCTGTGCAGCTGCACTGCTAATTACGTGGCTGGGCTGGGTAAGCACAGTGCATCTGATGGTGGAGATAGGCTCCAGGGCCCCGCAGGAGATCGAGGTTAGGTAAACTGGGCCACCTGGGCTGTTGTGGCTAGATGTGGCATCTAGGGGCAGATGGGATGGATCTGGTGGGGTTGAAGCCTGGACATGTGGAGAGAACACCTAGGAGCTGTGATATGGGGCAATGAGTAAGGAGCAGAAGGAAGAAGTTGAAGAGCCGGCTAAAGCAATTCATGTAGCAATCAGCTGTGCACAGCACAGCCCTTTGGTGTTGGGCTGGACTCCCTTAGTTTTTGGAGTGTTCATGTAGTAGGAGAGGAGTACGTATTATTGTTTAGCTTTCATATCAGTCCAAGAAAACTAGGTTTATCTCCCAGCTCAAAAGCATTGTCCCCACAGAAATGGATACTCAAACCTCTTTAGAGGTTGTGGCCTGCAGTAGCATGAAGCTCAGGAGAGACTGAATACTTTTAGTATCTCTAAGCTCTTTTTCCTTGAATTATGTTTTTCCTTTTCAGCTAAATAAACCGTAGCAGAAAGCCTTTCACTGTGTGCTAAGATATTCTCAAGTGCTCTTGTTTCCAAGGGTGACTTTATTGGGGGCAGCGATGCAGTCTCAGAACAGAGCTCTTACGTGTCCCAGTTACAAAATTACTTCCCTTGCTGCTGACAGCTTGATTTGTGAAAGAAAAAAGAATAGCAAAACAAAACTCAACCCACGGCCTGTGCAAGAGAGAAAAACACAGACTTGCTGTGCTTTAGAGAAAGTGTCAAACACAAACATTTAAAAGGAGGAAAGCTTCTAGTCTTCATGTACATGATAAAAATCCTTTTACAAGGATAAGTCACATAACTATTTTTAAGCTTAAAATTTCCTGTTTAATACCTATGGGATAAGTCTGTGCAGCTAGCTGGAGGCCAATTTTAACCTAGGACCATTGAAATCTGTTGGTCTGTGGTTTGGTACAGAGCTAGCCATTGTTTTTTCCTGTTTTAAAATAAGGAATATCTGGGAAATTTCTAGCACCACCACCTCCAAAACAAAAAAAATCCATATCTGACTGTGTGCTAGACCTGCTTTACTTAGCTGCCAAGTGTTGCAAAGTAGCCAGATACTGAAAATGCTGCTAATCGAACAGATGTCAGTCTTAGAAACTCATCATTATGCGCTTATACTGAATCTGGTAGATACTAACTAAGAGAACTTTAGGTGCATATATAATTCCAGAGCTATTTTGTTCTGGTTTGAGACTAAGCAGTAGTTGTAGAAAAGAAGACTGAACCATTCTGCAGTTGAACAAGCAATTTTATTTCTAAAGCACAATCTCAAGCACTACAGGGCTCATGATTCATAAATCTGGTACAATGCTGAAGGAAGCTGTGTCTTGATTTGCAGCTTATAAAAACAGAATTTTGCTAGTAAGTGTGTTCTTCAGAATTACAGACCAGCAGATTCTTAAATGTGGAGGTCATGGGTTTGTCTTGAACAGTAGCCTCCAATGATTACTGTGTACTGTGTTTTTATGATAGTTGAGACAGCTTCTTCCTGGCCACTTAGTTATGTCACCATTAAATGGAGAAAAGGAATTGGGATGACCTAGTCTTGAGGGGGTAAAGCAAACAGCAAAGTACTGCTATTGGTGAAACAAATTTGCTTTAAGCACATTCTCTAGTCAGTCTGAGTCATCAATCATCAATCACATTTGTTCTCTTCTTCCTCCTCTGTCTTTCCCTGAGCTGTATTATAAGGCAGTGCTATGACTGGAATCAGGGGTGCACTCTCTGGGAGTGGTCCTGAGAGCAGGCAGGGATGGTGGACTGTGGGTGGGACTGAGCCAAGGCACAGAGAGACAAGCAGAGCTCACTTCACAAGAGCTGCTTGAGTCAAGTGCTGCCTCTTGAAGATAGCTCTGGAAGGATGTATCCAATCATGGATACCATGCATTAGTCCAGTGACTTCCTTGGTGCCTGTTATGTGCACTGCCTGTTGTACCTCTCAAGCCTGGAGTTGCCTCTGTTGCTTCCTCCTGATACAGGCTTTGGTCCCATACTGGGTGTTTCTCTCCCTGTCATTGCCCCATCCTCAGATGTTCACGGTTGCTCACAGTGTACAGTGTTTCCTAAAGTCAGCAAAATAGGCAGTTTTGAGGATGCACTTCTAGTATGTGCTGAGCTCAAAAATCTGCCTTCACCAATTTAATTCCCTTATAAGAACATGTCAGAAATGTTTTCTTTACTTACCATATCTGTATACACATGTATGTTCATCTGTGTATCTGTGTGTACTAATAGTGAGCATTAAATATAGGCATCAGGGATGAAATGGACTGTAAAATTTCTGTGTCATCTGCCCAAACAGCACACTGGCTTCAAAACAATGCTCAGATGTTTATAAAAACAAGACTGAATGATGATGAGGATGAGGATGACGAGGATGATGATGATGATGATGATGATGCCGCCTCTGTGTGGCAGAAAACACTTATTTCTCAGCTGGCAAACTTTTTTGAAACTCAGAAATGTTTGCTATGTGATATGCCATCTTTCAGATTTGTGATTCCACTTTTCTGCTTTGATAGAACAGCACATAGATTGAGGAAAACAAAGTTAGTGATATGATAAAATGTTTTGACATCTTGTCCTAATTCAAGAGAGGGTTTCTCACCACTCCATGTGAGAGCTTGTTGGCAGCCTGGGCTGAAGTTGCAGTAGCCCCAGTTTTGGTGACAGTGGCTGTGTCATTGTTTTTGTTCTTCCACAGAACCATGAACCATTTCATGCTTCCATGAAAGCAGAACCAGGAGTGGTGTTAAGGTGGCAAATCTGTAGATCGAAGAATACGAATTCAGTTATAGTATTGGTTATGCTATTAGCCAAGTTCAGCCAATTGCATTTATGTTGAGCAGCACCCAGACCCTGCTGGAGCCAGTGAAAGTTTTGCCATCAGCTTCCCTGAGGAGCAGGATTTTGCTTATTGTTTAAATTAGCTATATCTTCATGTGAGCATATGGGAGCAAATGCAAAGTCTTGAATTGAAGAAGCCAGTAAGCAGCTTTATGCATTTACTTTGTTACACAGGTAAAAGCTGAGACGGCAAAACCCATCATCTAAGCCTTCAACCATCTCTGTAAAATCTATGTTAGGGTAAGAGTATTCTTTTCTATTTTATTTATGGCCTTGGCTGCCTGAATGAGTGCATCTGGAGCTCAGATGTCTGATGCCCTTATTGTAAATTAGTTAACTTGAAAAACTGCACATGCTGTCAGATCTTTGCTTGGAAATGCCAGGCTCTGTAGTTGAGGTGCTTTTGTGTGTGCCTATGTTTTTTAATGTGAAAAGGTTCTTGAACTTTATGCATAAACACTATTCTCCGTGTCTCTATTTTTTTCCCCTCCCTCTTTTGTTACAGACTGTGGACTAGAACTGAATATTCAGGGAAAGCTCCCCAGGGAGATTAGGGACATGGACAGATTTTAAACAGCCCTAATGCATGGACAGGAAAGGACAAATATTCTAGTGGGAATACTTGTGCAAATTCCTGCTTTGGGGTCAAAATGCATTAAACAGCTGTTTGCATGCTAAAGATGCTTTTAAAATTAATACAGACCAGAAATTATAAAATTTATAAATAGAGATGGTGCTTAGTGAGAGTAGGAAGTACTTCAGTGACACCTTTCGTTATAAATCATACAACAGCATATAGGAGTCCTAGAGAAGTGCATCTATAAATCTGCAGGGCTCAGAATCCCAGATTGCACTGAAACTTATATCAGTCAGGATTTGCCCATATCCTTTTGTGTCCTGGAGGGATATGGGAACTGAGGCTTAGCAGTAGGAATTAGATGCCTTGACATGAATAAACTGCTGATATCATCAGTTACTCTGATTATACTGTTATTAAATATAGCTTATTGCTATATTTAATAAATCTACATTAAAAGAAATTGAATGAAGCCATTGCACAAACAAACAGTACCAGTACATGTATCTGGGGCTGCTGTGCAGTAGCTAAACTCAGGTAGAGTCCAGCTGTAAAAACTGGCAACCTGGATGGGCCAGCATCTGAAACTGGGTTGCGTAACAGCAACATGGTAATATCAAAGCTGCAGAGTGGCTTTAATTGCCAAACAGCTGGTATTTATCATATTGCTAGTGCATATTTAAGAATAAATGCAATTTAAAAAGTATTTCATTCTCAAATAAATATCTTGCCTTACCATTGCTGCACATTTACTTTATGGGTCCTTTGGCCTGACTCTACATTGCTGCTGTGCCCTGTCTTCTGAAGTGGAAACAAGTGTCATTTTCAGTATAGAAGTGCGGCAGCATTTGCATAATACTTAGATCATTCAAGTTCCCATTACAGACTGCATTTTATTATGTGTGCATTTCGTAAGGCCCATTGCCTCTATTGCAACTGTCTCATGTTATGGTAATCCCTAAAAATGCTGCCACTAAATTGAGGCCCTATGTTTTATATGCTGCATGCTTGCAGCTGCTGCAACCATTTGACAGCTTCAAAGTCCATATTTAAGTTGCATCTTAGTTTGGGGCAAAAGAACAGGTCTTCAATGTGGAGCCCTGCACTCTGCAGCTTTTTATTGCTGCCTGCTTCCTGACTGTCCCCACAGCTCATCCTTTGGCTTTTTGCTTTCTCCTGGTTCAGACATTTTTTTCCAACCTCACAGCTTTTTTCTGGCCTACCACTCCTAATTGCACTTTTTAAACCATTCCTTGGAGACATCTTCTCTGCACTAAAAGTTGTTCCCAAGTTTATTCTGCAAGCTGGTTTTGAAGACTGTGTTGGGTGCATGTATCCCATTTGCCACTTGGAAAACAGCGGTCAAGTCCCACTCGGCAGGTATAAGAAAGAACAGTAGCTGCTGTACATGGGAGATGTAATTTTGATTGTTTCAGAATGAGGTGGCCTCTCTAACCTTAGCCTTACTCTCAGAAATGCCTGTGATGTAACTACATGCAGCAGTTTGAGTTTTGGGCTTAAAGGGCACAGTTCTCTGTGACAGCACAACTGCTGTTGGCATAAATGGCAGGATTTCATATCTGCACTCATACATGCCTTCTAAAGCTAATCAGCCATCAAGGCAAACCAGAACCCTCTCCACAGGCTGGTCCTTGCTCAAATAAATACTCTGTGAGCTGCTGAGACAGCACTTCTGGCACTAACCAGGGTGGCCTTACATACACCTGCTTTTCACCCCTAAAATGCACAGATGTTTCTTAAACGAGTCTTGTGTCTGCTTCTGCCAGGCTTGGCTGTTTCACGGAAATGCTTGAAGAAAACTAAATGCTAAAGGCCAGGAACATTTTTGTGGTACATACTTTTCCACAGGAGGCTGGATACACTATGCAGCCGGCTTGGATTCTGCTGCTGCTACCCTGTTGGGGCTGCTCCCCATCAGTTATGTGCTACATGATGATGGATTCAAAGGGAGGTGAGGAGGAACCCAAAAAAGCAGGACTAGGGATTGAAATGAAGCCACTTTCCGTAGTGTTCATCCATCCGAAGAAGGTGAATAACGCTTGCGTTTATGTCCAGAAGGTGGCACCGGCAGCCCGAGCCTGCCGGCACTTCTTGCTTGTCCGGCCCAGCCGGGCGGGCACCGCTGTCCCGCCTGGAAACACCCTTGCAAATCCGGGGTCTCAGCCTCCTTAAAGGCTCTCAGCCCTCTAAGCTTGCAACTAAGCCGGTGCTCTCATTGCCTGGCTCCAGGCCTCTGAGCCCACGGGTGACTGGCTTGGGGTGTGACCCGTCATCAGTGCGACTGGGATCTTGGGACTTTGAATAAGCAGCTAAGTCCTGGAGGAAGCAGAAGCTCTAAGCTGCTGGATCTTTACCTCCTCATTACAAAATTAGTTTTACTGTTGAAGTGAAGAAAAGCCTGTCTGGAGACACCATGCAGGAGTTTTTTGGGTTTTTTTAGACAATGTCTGGCAACAGATGTGTTATTATGCATGCTGGCAAGCATTTCTCAGGTGTCACAACTCCAAATACTAGAAGAGAAGACAGTACTTTATTTTCTCTGTTTGGGGGAAATCTCTGTGAATGTCAAAGGTAGACCTGGAGCAGGCGTTTTGCACTGTGATCTGACACTTTCAGCCAATGCATGAGGTGATGAGACACCTTGGTGCTGGAGGGCTGTCAGCTCAGCATCCCTGGGCAGTGAAACTGTCCTGCTGCAAAGGAGAGTAGATAAAATATTCAAGCACACTTGAGGAGCCAAATGAGTTAGGCTTTTCTGCAAGAGTGATTCTGGCTATTATATTTCCTTTCTTGAGATGGAAGATAGCTTTCCTAATTTAGGCAATGGTTTTCCAACCTCAGAAACCACAGGGTTCCATGTGAAATTTTGGAGATACCCTGCTCTCCATGTTGGCCAGCCTATTCCCACTTTCCCTTACTAGCATTATTGCTCTTGGTTGTAAAAGAAAAAAACCTCAACATATTTTCTTTCCTCTTTTCTTCACCCTGTCACACCTCTGCAGGAGCCCAAACCAGTTTCCTGTTCCTACCATTTGGAGCCAACTGCTGTGGTAGGAAGGAGAAGGCAGGCACCAGGCCAGCTACTGGTTGTGGTGCCTGTGCCAGCCGTCATCTTCCAGCCACTGCCCTCTGCTCCCTCCATGGCAGCCATTCAGTTGTGAACACTTAGCAGGCAGGAGCAGATACTTGAGGGAAAGCAGTGGTCTGCCTACTGAACATGTTGGTCACTTTTGCAAAAAATCCCAACAAAACAATGCCCAAACTATCCCCAAACTTCCAAAGCTCTTCTCTGTGCTGTTTCTTAGATGCTGTTAGATTTCATCTAGTGACATGAGATTGAAAAGCTGTCTGGAATAAACTCCTCATATATGGGCACAATGTGTTACTTTGTGTCTTCACTTTAACAGTGTCCTGAAAGGACCCTTTTTCTTTACAGGTATAAACTGAGTAGCTAGAAGTACAGGTAATCAGATCCATTTAAATTTTAAAAAGGTTTTACCGCTAGGGAGAAAATGTGTAGGTTGAAACTAAGGAGCAGAAGAGAAATTATTTCAGGTTTTACAGTTGACTTTGTGCTGGAACAGCTTGCTTTTTCCCAGGTGCTCATCTGCTGTTGATGGCTTTTGGCACTGTGCATATGCAGGAAGGCAGAATGTGCAGCTGGACAAGAGGGCTGCATAGAGAGAGAACATTTTTGACCTTGCACCAGCTTCAGATGCTGTAGTTCCTTCTTATTTCTTCCCATCTTCTTTGTTTCTTATATAGTTTCCTTGCTTGACATAGTTTAGGAGTTGGAACTATTGGAGGTTTTGTTTGTTTGTGTTTTTTAAATCCATTTTGTTGTTTTACACCACTTCTGGTAGATTCTTTATCACCTGCTCCCTTCAAGGCAAACTGCAGGGCTGCTTCCCTTCTGTAGCAGCTGTGCTGGAGGACTGCTGATGAGGAACAAAATGGGAGCTACTGAGCAGTCATTTGAAGGGTGGCTATTAAAAAGAAAAAAGCTAGCTAATTAGAGCTTAAAGGAAGAGGCAACACTTTGTGCAAAAACACCAGAAGGTAGGCCCTCTAAATCCCATACACTCCCTGTAAATAGCTATAATTAACCCCACAGTATTCAATTTATTAATTAAAATTTAATTAATATTTTCTGTCCTTGACAATCATTTTAGAAGCGGTCAGGAAAACATAGTGGCAGCTGGATTTCTATAGAGCAGCAGTGACATTGAAAAGGGCAGAGCCACAGGAGACTCATCTCAGTCTCCTGGTCATACCTGTGATAAAACAGAGCTGAAACTGGCCACCGGATTTCTGGGAAAGGAGGGGAGGATGGGAGATAGTGCAAGCCCTGGTGTTCTGCTGCATACTTCCAGACATCACCCTACAAATGTAGTACTCGTCTTGATTATCTGAGTATGAGAGAGCACTGGAAAATGTGGGTCATATTTACTTACCAATTTACACACCAACTGAGGGCTGCTGTACATCACTGTTTCACTTGGGTTTGATGTTCTACTTGGCGCTCTGTCTGGGAGAGTGAGAGACCTCTCCTGAACTTCATGGACCCTGTCAAAGTGGAACAGCTATTGCTTAAAAATACTGTGGCTGAACTTGGTGCACTGCTGTTCTTCTCCAGCAATGGGTTTCCTGGTCATTCATACTACCCATGGTCAGTATGCCTGACACCCATCAGTGTCAGAGCACTCTTCTGGAACAAATCCATTGAGATCCACAATGGGAACTGTGATTGTTGTCAGCTGTGCACTCCAAATTTTGCTTCAAACAGATAGGATAGATATGGAAGACACCAAATGCGTTTCCTTCAGCAAGGGCAGTGCTTTATCGTTATCCAAGGTTAGGCAATAGCATAATCTGTGCCCTCACCCATCCTTTTTCCTAGAGCACACATCAGGTTTTTTTCTGGCATTATAGTTTTTTGACACAGCACTGCTTTGACTGCCTGCAGCATACGCCTGTTAATACTCTTCATACTTTGAACTGAGAAAACCCACCAAGCCTATGCACAGGAAATACTGACTGCTAACTGCAGTCAGTCCACTCAGTAGGGACCAATCTCTTAACAGTGTGGTCATGAGCCATTCTGTAACAACTGGCCTGTGAATAAGGGTCTGCAGTACAGGCCTAGTGAGAACAGTCATGAGGTAAAGGAGGTATTTTATTCCCCATTTGACAGAAGGGTGCATACTGAATAGTGAGAGAATGTACTCAGAGCGTGTTGAAAGCACATCACCCAGTCACAGGGGAAAATATTTCAGTACAGAACTCTTAAGAGCAACTGGGAGAGGAGGTGGGCTGCACTGACCATCTTCATGAACACCTTTTCTTGCTTTTCTGGATGAAACAGGAGATTTTTGGTATACCTAGTGATTCAGGCCCTTGTAGTAGTGAAGTGGCATGACATCTCTCAATCCCAGGGAGGCAGGCACAAACTGTGCAGTGCTATGAGGCCGGAAGTGCTTCTGAGAACACCCAGAAGCAGAACTGGAGTTTTCCAGTGAACGTCAGCATTAGAAAAGATGGTTATCACAATCTGTAGTCTCTTTGGCCTCCAGACTTTGGTGCATAAATGCAACTTTAGGACCATTACAGAGTCTGCTTGTATGGTCTGTCCTATGGTCATGCAGGAAACCAGCCTCAGACCCATCAGGCTGTGAGTCACATCAGATGTGATCAGTCACATCTCCCATCAGATGTGTTTTCCCAGGTGTGGCAGTGTGGGGCTGAAATGAACAAGTTCTCTACCTTAGTGTGAAAAGAAGTGCCTCTGATGCCCTGCAAAAGTGCTCATAACAGGGCCGTCCCTGTTCTGCCAGAAGCAAGGCCAGAAGGGTGGAGATGAAGATGCCATTGCAATTGCAGTGGTTCTGTTGGCATCAGGTTGGGACATCTGATGTGGCAATGTTGAGTCACAGCAGCATTTCATCTTGTGTTGCCATATATGATGAGGCAGGCCTGATCCATTGCTGTACTGTTGGTGAGTCCAGATAAATTTCAGCAGAACTGAGGGAGATGGAGATAGATGCTAAGAATCACCGCAGCCTTTGCCTTGAAATGAAGCTCCGAAAAAGCACAGCAATTATCCAATGACTTGCAACTATTGCCTGACTTTGCATGCATCATTGTCTTTCTTTTCTTCCTTCTTTTCTTTCTTCCTTGCTTTCTTCCTCTTTCTCTCTTGTAAATAATTTTAACCAAATTTTTAGAAAAGTACTTCATGTACCTCTCAAATATTCATCTGTTTCTCTGACTTTTGCAAAGAGAGTAGGGGGAAAGAACAAACCCCAGGCAACTCACTGCTAAGTTTTGAATTTGACATACAGAACAACAAATTCATCCAAAATGAGCTTTGCTTTACTGTTAGTCATTTGTACCAACCTGCAATTAAATGGCTCAGCATTTGTTCTCATTGCTTTCTGAAATTACATTTTCCACTTCCTAGACCCTGGCCCCAGGCAGTGGATTTTTTAAGCAATCATGCCTTGGTAATTAATGTTTAAAGATGAATGTTGCAACTTCTAAAACAGTGTTGCTGAGTAAACATACAGCAAAAAGAATATAAAAACGACAAGACTTTTACAGAAAGCTGCAGAGTTTGAAGGTGCTATCCTTAGAGCTCCCAGCTACAGTGCATTTGATTACCCCTTCCTCCATTCTTTTGGTGGGGGGGGGCAGTCATGCTTAAAAAAAGCAGAGGAAAATAAATATCACATCTAATCTGTCATTTCTATGTGTTACTGACTCATCACCCCAGAAAGCTTGCTGGAAATTATTAACTCATACAGAGAGAGAGAAGAGAAACAAATCTTTGGCATGGTCTGTAGCTGTAACATAACCATTTTGGATTTTTGCAAGAGTGGGAGGACAAGGAATAAAATACAAAGGGAAGAAGGGATAAAAATGGAAGGGGAAGTTCCCTTCCTATGTGACGGCCCTTGTTTGTTATGAGTCTGCCTTTTCTCTGGAGAAGCCACAGCTTCCAGTCTGTTACTAACCCAGCTGGACTTACCTGTGACAGCAGCCCATCCTACACAGGACTTCTGTATGTGACAGAAGTGCTCCTCAGTACCATTAGCTGAATCTCTCATTGCAGCTGTAAAAACTAAGTTACTGTATCCCCTCTTTCTAACAGAAATCCTTAGCAACTGGAAAGGCAAGTTGGGAAAATAAGCAACTTCAGCATTTCAGGAAGGGGAAAGGGTAGGCTGGATTGAGACTGCCTCCCTACTTTAGGCATCTGACTTGGGCATTGCAATCCTGATTCAGACCTTTTGGAAGCCACACCTCATGTCAGATGTTTCACAATAGGTTAGCATGATGCAGCTGGCTCTACACCTGAGACTCCTAAGACAGGAAAAGGGGGAAAGTACTTGTAGTCTTGTGAGTGATTTCTGTAAAAAATGGGGGTTGCACTCTACCATGGGAGGGGTGCTATTTTTAGTACACAGAAGTCTTTCGTGGTCTAGCAAAGGCCAGTGACAAAATCCTAAACAGATCAACTGGAACAAGAACAGAATACTGCTTTGGACTAGTTTTCCATATTTTGTTTTTATTTCCCCCTCTTCTTTTCTTCCTTCCAGAAAAGAGAATAAAATTCCTAAACCAACATATAACTGAGAGGTTGGCTAACTAAGTTTGAAGCAGGTTCTTTGGGCTGTGTTACTCTGATATTATTTTTGCTCAGAAGAAACCAAAATCCAAAGACCTCTTGGAAGAACTCCATGGGTTTGATTCTGCATTTAAGTGGAAAGATGGAACCTCCCAAATAATCTTGCCTTTCTGGAAGTGAAGTTCAGTCTCTAAGAAAGATTAGTAAAGGACTCATTAAGCACTAGTCATACTCATTTGAGTAACAGGCAAGTTTCTGCTTGTGCTCACTTCTAGTATTCATAATGAATGTGTATTAGTGACTTCCTAAGCAGTAATTCCAGCAGAACAGTATTGTCTTCTGCTTTAATAATTTTCCTGTTCTTTTGGCATTGTTTATATACCATCATCAGTATGCTGATACATTAACTTGGTACCAGTGCTTGCTATTTTGTTATACATT
>VZUA01053093.1:4408-15011 GCA_013401035.1 Horornis vulcanius
GAAAGCCTATGCTTGTAAGTAAATGAGGTCCATAATGTGTTTTTGTGGTGAAGTATGGAAACGCCAAAAGCTGGGATATAAAGCAGAGTTCTGAATGTCAGATTTTAAAAGAAAACTGAATGAAAATAATACAGTATATAAAATACTCTGACTACTGTCACATGTAGAATTACAAAAACATATGTGTTAAAACTTCTTATTTAGTCTTGCTCTTGGGTATAGTAAATGCTTATGGAAATTTCAAATAACCTTCTACTAGTTAAAGGACAGGAGAAGGAAATCTAAGTGATAAGTTGCATGCAGATAGAAATTAAATCCTGTAAAAATAGCTCTTGAAGTATTTAAATAGTGGTTGAAATAAGTAGAGCTTTCTTGCAGATGAATTTAAGGATCATACAGACCTTCCTTGCCATAGCTGGGAAAAGTTGTTTGCTGGTTTCAGGTACAGTTAATCCAGATTTTTAAGTAGCCTGAGCTCCTCACATGAGTGAACCTTTTTAGAAAGCATCTGCAGAAGTATTCAGAATGATTGTACTGCCCAGTTGTGTGTTCTGCTGACTGAGGCTGTTGTTGGTAAGAAAGTCAGACCTGTAACTGCAGGTGAATGATGTCTTGTGTGTTGTTCAGTTCACAGTCTGGGTTCATCACCGTGTAAGCTGACACAGAGGAATGTAATGACCATTGTTATATTGTATTAATGGGGCACTGATGTACTGTGGTACATTTTTAAAAAAATCAAACTGGATTTGTCTTTGATCCAACAGGAATTTGGGATAACAATTACCATTAATCTGGTATTCACTCTAGATACTAACAGAAAGTCATCATATCTGAAACTATTTATTTTGTAAGTAGACAGCTATTTAAAATATATTAGTAATATACAGTGACTGTAATATGCTTTTTTAAAATTATTTGAAACATCTTCCCTCAGTGGCAAAGACATAGGATTTCTTGAAGCTACTTGCAGAACAGTCACAGTTTGTCTTTGTACAGTTTTCTGAACAATAGGTGCTTGCAAAATGAGCTACCCGGTGTTGTCATGAAGCAGAGTATTGTTTTGGTACGTTGATTGCCTATTCATTATGTCTCCCAGAGGATGCTGGAGTTAATTATCTAATGTCTGACCACCAGTCCAGTTTACTTTACCAGATCAGACACTTGGGCAGTAATCTCAGTGACACAGAGATATTGTAGAACTGAAACATAGAATACAAGCAGATTCCAAAGAACAGCGGGCTTTGACTCATCAGCAAGCGCTGCGCATATGGACAGAGAGTTAACTGGCACTGGGTTTTATTTGAAAGTCTCCCAGGTATTGACTTGCAGATGGGTGGATGGATGCTGTGATGGATGAAGGTCACATGTAGGACTCTGATTCTAACCTCTCTTGCTCCTCTGGAATACTACACCTTATACCTGTAATAGCACTAGCTGTTTCTCCAGTCATTTGGGGATTGTATTTTCATTCTTTGTTTCCAGGTTTGTCTGAGTTCTTACTAGATAAACCTTCAGGATTTAGTATCCAGGTATTATGTGTATGGCGTCACTAGTCTTGTTATTTTAAAAGCTGATTTGCTATTGAAAGTAATGCTTGCGAGTTGATTTTCCTAATAACAGGATCTGATGCTCTTCCTGAGTAAGACTTTAACTTCTTCAGACTTTGTCTGTAAGGAAGTGATCTATGTTGATTCTAGCAACATAGTTTGCAGCATTGTGTCTGTGCAAGTCCAGATCCATACCGATAGCTATAAAATTGCTTCATTATTTAATCATATTGTTTTCTTCTTTATGAAGTTTCTGTGTGTATTTTAACTCATGGACAGTAAGGCATGTCCTTGATGTGTGTTAAAAACATGTTTATATCCATATATAACTTTAGCTAGCAAAAAAGAGGAATTGGTTTACAAGGCCCCATATTCTGATTGGTAGACCTGTTTCCTGTCAAAAGTTGTTTCTGTCTCACTATGTTAAAACTAGGTCTGTGCTCTTCAGCCAGAGTTCAAGGTAGCTTCTTTGTCTTTTTTATTTATTATCTAAGTCCACAACACACTCCAAATTACAGCCAATTCTTTTCTAGTGCAGCAGTTAAAGTTTGTGACCATTTTTTATCTGCACACTGTTACAATTACTTTGTTTGTTTTGTTTTTGTTTAGCTTTGTTAAATAAGCTCTTGTAGCAGAAAAAGAAATCCAGTTTGCTGTTAAATTGAATGAATTGTTGCTCATCAGTAATTTTTACAGTTGATACAGGATAAGAATAAATTTTGTTAGTCCCCAAGTAAAGGTTGGAATTTGTGGCTTTAGATTCCCTCTGCTCCAGTCTATTCAGGGGACAAAAATCTTTGACACCTTGAAATTATTGAGGCCCTCAGAATTCTCTGAAGGGTAATGAAGGGGTCTTGAGGCGATGGAGAGAACGTAGGAAAGACATAATTCTGCCATGATAGATTAATTGGCAAAAAAACCTTGGGGATATTGGCCAGTGAGTGGAATCCATGTCTCTTGGGGCTTTGGGAAGAGCAGCTGCAAAGATGTGATTTAAGCACAGCTCAAAAAGCATCTTGGATCTGCTTTTAGACAGAGAAGGAGGGGGGTAGTGTGGGGGTGTGTGTTGATCTCAGTATTTGCTGCCTAATTGCTTGATGATTATGCTTTCCCATATAGAAATAATGCAATCTGCTATGAGCATCACTATGATAAATGCAATGTTAATTCAAACATTTGAATAGCAGTCAAGGCCATTTGAATCCCTTTAAGGACTCAGTCTGTTGTGCTGGCCTTTTCACGCATAGGTAGTAACTTTCCCCTCAAAAATTTCATGTTGTTTCTTGCTGGCTACATCGGCGTTATTTTTTTATCAATTGTTTCTCTTGCAGTCTCATTTATGTCCAAAATTAAAATGCTACTACAAATGCTTAACTTTTTTTTTTTTCATGTATTGCTGCTGCAGTCATTTTAAAGAAAAGTGTAAGGGAAGATTGATTGTTAGATGTATGCCAGTGCTACTTTTAATTGGACCCTTTTGGCTTTTTGGGAGGAGGTTTGTTAGGGTTTTTTTGGGGAGGGGTTGTTTGGCTTTTTTTTATTTGGGGTTTGGATTTTTTTTGTGTGTGTCTAGTTTGTGGGGTTACTTTGAAGGGTTTTTTGGTTATTTTAGAGGTAATTTTTATTCCTTATAAAGGAAGGAATACAGTTTCTCATCTAGTTGTACAGGCTGAGGGGCAGAGGTGGCAGAAGCAGCTCTCAGCAGCTGCTGCCTTCCTACACTCATGCTGGCCCACAGGAGGTCAGGTGTTCTGATAGGAAGGAGTAAGAAACCCCAATCTTGAAACCTGTTCACAAAATAGAGTTAAAGGTAAAAAAGTTCAGTTCAGTGTGCTTTGTATGCTTGTTTAGTTTGGAGATAGAAAAAAATGAGCAATGAGAAAAAGAACTACAAGAAAGCCTGTGGAAATGCTGTAGAGACTTTGTATAAGGGCTAAATCTGTTCTATAGTGATTTTTCTATCTTGCAATGTTCCATATGATTTTAAAAAAAAAGTGGTTTTTTTCTGACATTAAAAATATGTCATTTCAAGCGAATGTACTGGTTTTCGACATTAATTAGCAAATTGTTTTGAGAATTTTCAAATTAAAAGGGTAAATGAACAGTTTTCTATGATTTACAAAATCCAGTCCCTAAAATCCACTACATATGAAACATGAGTCGAAATAAGATTTTGTTTCAGAATTTATTTTGAGAGAGACTATGAGAAAAGAAATTCTGAAATTCATTTCTAACCTGCTGGAAATGCATGCATTAATATGTCAGTGTTTTTAATGGCTTCTCTTCACCCTACCATCTAATAATAATATTTTTGTGTATCATCTCCAACAGGAAACAGTCCTCAAGATAGCCCTAGGAATTTCTCTCCCAGTGCCTCAGCCCACTTTTCTTTTGCACGAAGGTAAGAGCTTGTTTGTAGTATCCAACACACATTTTGCATAGAGGAAATGTTGCTGGCTGCAGATACAAAAGGTGATTGCAGATACATCTGTCAGGTCTGTCATTTAGAATAATAAGTATTAGCTCACTTAATGTAAACCCTTTTAAACCTCAGTGGCAACGAATTACTGAATGTGTGATGCAATGTGAGCATATCTTTTTGAATTTAAAAAATAGATTAATGATTTAATTGTAATGAATCTGATTCAGACATTATTGTCTTCCTACTGAAATATGGGGAAATATTAAACTACTTGAAAGGTTCTTCCTAGAAGTGCATTGCTTATAAGATCACTAATACAGGTCCTGATGTTATTGATAGCAGCAATGCCATTACCATACCTTGAATACCTGTCATTGACCTTTTTCAGTATCTGTACCAGTATCTGTGAGACAATCAGCATTGTCACAAGAGTGTTGTGAGGATTAATTAATGTTAGAATTTTTGAAGATCTAATGTGAATTTGAAGTGATCTACAAAGTAAATTATTGTTAAATGAACCATAACCAAAGTTGATAGCATGTCATGGGAGACTGCCTGTTTGTGCCAGTGTGGTTCCCCATCACTTAACACATTGTCACCCTACTTCAAATAGTATGTTTAACTCCTAAAGTCTGTGAAGGTAGACAGAGTTTATACGTTTACCTAGGAACAAAAAAGACATATATATGTATGTATATAAAAAATGAAATTGAAATGCTTAAGCAGTGTCAGGTATATAACTGTTGGGTTTTCACTGAGCTATAACTTGCCTGTAAAGTTTTAGTTACTTTATTTTTGGAGATCAGTAAAGTAGCACAAACAAATTCTCAAAAGTAAGTGCAACAAAATGTCTTAGCTTTTTTTTTTATTTTTAAAGCTGCAAAGGGGTGAAAACTTATATAACTTTTTAATCGGAATCTGATTCATTTGTGACAGTAGATCTTGTCAATCTTTCTAATAGTTTGTGATGCTACCTTTTAAATTATCTTAAAGTTGAGTATTTTGAATCTACTTCCTCTTGATGGTTTTGTCAGAGATACTATCTCTTCAGAGATTACATTTGTTTGTGACCATATTTTTAGAAAGATTCGTTAAATCCAGAAATAGGGTATAATGGAAAAAGCAGATGTGAAAGATGGAGCATTGCTTAGGAATACAGCAGTCGGGAAATGGTTTTCCTTCCCCACCCATAATCACCAGAAAATTTAAAACGTTATACTTTTGCAGGCCTTAAAATTCAGAATTAATGAAAAAGAAGAATTTGTTTTCCAGTGTTTCATTTGGATTTTGACCTCTCTAGGGCCCTGTAATGAGCTTTAAATAGATTCTTTAACTGAAGGAAATTTCTCTGATTTAAAAATATCTCACGACTTCAGTGGGATTCAAGAAAGATTTAGAGCAGTTTTCTGTGGAAGCTGATTTTTTTCTGTGTTTATATTGAAAGTGCTTGATGACAATGAAGGTTAAAACTGCATTAATACAACTTCTTCTTAGGAATTTGGTATGTCTGTTGTGGTTGTTTTCACATAAGCTATGGTAGGATGAATTTCCATAGTAAAATGCACTGTGGTTAATGAGAGCAGACTTCTGGCTTTATGCCTTTTCTGGTATGTTTTGTATTTTAATGGATATTCAAAAGGAAGGACAGGGGTGATAGAGCAGGTTGAAACAGGCGCAGTGGTGTAGGGGTATGGATATTCCTTTTTCATCCACTGCCAGCCAGTCAGTGGGCATACCAAAAACCTGGAACAGTGTGAGGAAGGGAGAGAGAAGTAAAGGAAATCATTTGAAGCCTCCTGTGAAGCTGCTTCCTTAGTGCAGCCACTCTCATCAGGCGCTGGCCATGCCATGCAGCAGCCACAGCAAGGGGAGCTGGCCCTGTGCTGTACTGCCAGCCATGGGCAGGGCTGGAGGTGGTCTTCTCCAGCACCTCGGCACCAAGCTGGAGGGTCACCTTCCTCTGCCCAAATCTGGTGGGGTGAGCAGTGCCCAGGAATAGCCTGTGTCTCTGAAGTCAGCACTTCTGCTGTACATACGAGTCCAACATCTATGAACCCATGGGTAGGTGATGGACTGCACTTTCTATAGCTGCCGGAAAGTCAGTAAACCCTTACTTTAGGACAGAGGCAAGTGGTGTATCAAGCATCCAGGGAAAAATGCTGTAGGGGCTTGCTCTGCCTTTTTCCCATAATCCCTTATGAATGCCTCCTGTTTTCCCACCTTTGCCTCCCAGATAATTTTCTGTGATAGCCTATCTGCACCCTCGACAGCCTTTCTGTGTGATTCAGGTACCCTCTTCACTGTGAGTTACTCAGTTAAGAAATACTTTCTTTCTCAGAATACATGGGTCTCACCCATGTTTATATACTGCCAAGTTCTTGTTTCAGTTGTGAACAGCTAAGCTAAATGAAGAGAAAACTGCTTTTAGAATGATGCTTTCATCTGGAGGTGTCTCTTACATACCTGGGTGAAGAAGAGACTGTAAAAGAATTAATTAAGAACAAGATTATGGCAGTGGTGGAAGTTTTTTCTGGAGTTCAGTATTTAACACAATTAGTAATCTCTAGCACATGTGCTCTTCATATTTTAATACCGGTAATGTACTGTAATGTCCTTTTCTCACACAAAGTCCCAGAGTTTTGATTGTAGTTTGTGGATGAATAAATGGATATATTGGAAAGAAGCAAGGGGCTTTTTAGACAATTAGCTTGAAGGAAGGGACCTCTTAAACCTCTGCATCAATAGGTTTAAGATTCCTGATTTGACATAACCTAAGTTCTTCAAAATTAGACTTCAGTAATCTTCAGTTCTTAAGAATTTCAGTGTTTGTGTCAGTCAGACTTGAAAGATGATCTTTGTAAAACAGATCTTCAGTTTTCCTTTCTGCATCATCATACCATTTATTAATAAAACCTTGTTCTGTTTTGTTATTTATATATTATTTTGCCTTTTTTTTAACACATTTGATTCAATTGTATTGCAGTCATGGGCATCGAAATGACAGGTAAATTCTACCTTCTCAGAAAGTCAAACACTTCTCTCATAGTTGGTTTTTAGTTTGCCACTTTGAATGTTGAAGTGCCGTGTTGTCTTTGTATAGATCACCTCAGACTATGAAGAACATAAATCGAGCTTTGATTATGATTTGTATATTTATTTTATTGTTCTATTCTGAGTGAGCATGATTTTTTTTTCCCTGAAGATTTGTTTTTCGTGATTTATGTATGTAACTTTGAACATTTAGGTTTGGTTTTACCTAATCATTGGCCTGCTAGTTTGCTGATATCCTCTGCTGATGCCACTGAAGAATGCACTACCCTTTTATATCAATCAGAGTTTGATGGTTATTCTGTGGCTCAGAGCAGTGTGATCTGCATTTGTTCACAAATCTTTTAATTTGCTTCTCATTAATTTTCGTGTGATAAACCTAAAAGTTGTGAACTTCTTGTCCATTTCTGTTTGTATTAGATAAACAGTTCTGTGAAACTGTTCATTCTCTTTGTGGTTGTTTCATCTCACAGATTTTTAACTATAAAGAAAAACACAATAAAAACAATACATCCTTGGTGAATGCTTGTTTACTGTGGTCCCCTGTGAAAGTATACTGTTTGTTTAAACCCCTGTTTGTATCATGCTTTTGGGATGCAGTTTTACGCAGTAATACTTGAACAGATGTTACTGCAGTTATTCATTTGACTAAGCTCCATTTTGTAACTTTCAGGACTGATGGTCGCCGCTGGTCTTTGGCTTCTCTCCCTTCTTCTGGCTATGGTACAAATACACCCAGCTCAACTGTTTCTGTAAGTATCCATTTTGCTGTGCTGATGGATGTCTTTTGCATGCTTTAGCTTCTCAAATGCAGCATGCTTCTCTTAGGAGAAGACAATGTAGGTTTTGTCATGTTTGGTAAACTTGTAACTAACGTGATAGGAGACTGCTTTGCTTCATGGAAATAAAACTTAGGCAATGTGTGCTTTGCTTAGATATACTTTCTGGTAGTGAGTAGTGTTTAACTGCCCCCTTTTGATCAGCCTTATTTTAATCATACAGTAGTTAGGTATCAAGTTTTAAGTGAGGCTGCCTTGATAACAAGAAGAAAGAGAAACTGTGTATGACATGATTCATCTGTCCTGGGTTAGACTGCTGTCTTAGGATGGGATGAATCACACATTTGCCTTTCTTTTCCTTTGGCAATTTTAAGATGTTAGTGCATGATAATAGGTTAGATACCTAGCCTTTTAGATGTAATCACAATAGAAGGACTCCTTTGGGATGCATAATAGAATAAGTTTAACTTACTAATTTTTACCTTTTGGACCAGTTGTTTCAGTGTCATTGTGGTGATTTAAAAAAACAGCTGGGAATTAAACTCCAAATAAGCCATCCCCCTTTTCCCCACCCCGCTTCAGTGAGAGTGGCATAAAGGCAGAGACTATGGGTTGAGATAACAACATACGGAAATCCAGCAGCCAAGGTGTAAGAAATGCACAGTAATGGCAACAATATTGATAACAAAATTTACAAAAGAGAAGGTACTTTACACACAAAAGGTGTTCAGCACCTCAGCTCAGTTCTGTTTGGCTGCTGAGACAAAGACAAGATGGCATTTGTTCTCTGCGGCTTGCATTCCCCATCCTTGAGGCCAGAAAAAGAGACTATGAGGGAAAAATCCCCAAAAAAGCTGGATTGTCCAAGTTGTGCTGTCTGCCACCAGACCTCTGGGCTCGGCTGTGGTTGCCAGTATTTGGCTGGTCTGGGCTGGGCTCCCCTCAAGCTCACTTCTGCCAGTCTTATGTCAGCCCCCTGCCATACGCGTACGTCTCGTATGACACAGCAGGGCCTTGGAGCCTGCTACCAGCCTCTACTTTGTACACCTGGAGAGAAATGACTGCCTCCTGTTACAACCTGGAGCAAAGCTCTTGGTTGTGATAGGCAGACCTGAGAAGCTGTGGTGATAGGTTGTGGAGAAAGCCTGCTTTGGAAATAGCGGGGAGTTGACATTGTGACAGAGCACAACACTGCAGTGAAAGGCTTGGTCTGTGTAGGTGCAGCTATGGCTGTTCAATGTTTTATGCCCTATATATGTATAAAAGGTGTTTTACCTTTTATGAATGACACAGTTGACTGAATGGGTGATAACTGACTTTTTTAAGCTGTTTCTTTGGCAATTAAAATAGGCTTTCTCTTCTTACTTCCAGTGAGTTTGTTCAGTTTTTCTTGTGGAACAATTAAGTTCCACATTCTGTACAATGATGAGCTACAACAATTTTTGTTATGATCAACTCTTATTTTATTTTTGTCCACAAAGACTTCTGGAAGGACAGTTCTGTCTGTCTTAAACCATGTTGAGTAATTTCATGTATCTTAAGAACTTTTCCTCTAAAGAACTAATTTTGATCTCTGCTTTCTTTTCTGTGCAGATAACATTTTTGCTAAGTAAATTCCTTGGTTTCACTTTAATTCCATAAGCATTTTCATTAGGTCATGTTTCTATACCTCTTACTGGAACTAGATCAGATATGCTGTGCTCTTCACCTAAAATATATTGATATAAAGGAGTTTATATAAGATAAAAGTAATTGCCGTAGAGACATTGTCACTGTTGCAAGAAACAGGCTTGTGCTAGAAAGGAGATTAGAAGCTGTGTCAAAACCAGATCAAAACACAGTTTGTGCAGTTGCAATTTACTGTCCATATTCATATCTTTGATATATTCAGTTTTAAAATGGTAATTCTAATCCATATACTTTTTTCCCCTCTTTAAGTTCACTAGCTGCTGTAGGCATCCTGTAATGTGGAGCAGTTTTACTTGGTATTTGCATATGCTGTCCATACATTTATGGACTTAGATGTCTTAACTTCTGTAACATATTATTGTTGACTTACCCCTTGATTATTTCTGACTAGAATGTACAAATATTAAAATACTTAGGTCTTTCCTACCATTGAGCTAACAGTTTCTTACTTGTGTAAATAAACTTGTTTTTCCTATAAATGCATTTTAATTTTGTTGAAGAGAGCAGCAGTAGAGAATTCATACCATAAATATCTATGGTATCCCACCTTTAAGAGTAAGGGAGCACCCAAGATTGTTAAATACTTGTGGTTGAAAAAATGACAGAAGTCTGATGATCCACAAAAACTCACTAAGATTTATTTGTAAATTCTACATTTGGCATAGAAACTGATATATTAGTCTCTGACCTGCTATATAAACACGTCAGTGGGGCTTGCATAAAGGGGTGGGGTGAGAAGGAAAGAAAAAAGAAAGAAAAAAGGCGGGGGAGTGGGGAGGAAGAGATCACCAGTCCTGGTTCCAGCATTAGCCCAGCTGCTGGGATATGTAGAGTCCTGGAAGTGCCGAAGGCTTGTGAGGGGTGTACCATTTTATAGAGCAGCTGTTGCCACCCTGAAGGTGGGTTTCTCACTTTCTATGCAGATTAGTTATCACTCACAGTCCATTCTTTCAAGTCCTTGTGGAAGTGGGTCAGAGGGCTTCATGGGTCTTTGGCAGTCTTGATTTCCACCCCCCACTCTACAGTCTGTGCCTGCTTCTCCACCTGTCTTCATTTCTCTGTTTGTGCTGTGCTGAGTTGTGCTTATTTCCAGGAGGTAGATCAAAGACCTTTGTCCC
>VZUA01053093.1:26059-36536 GCA_013401035.1 Horornis vulcanius
AGGTCGTGCTTACTATGAGTAGTGTTTTTATTAGTGTAGGCAATTCTCTGATTCAGTATTCAAGGCTTTTTACAATTGATTTTTTGAACATGTCAAACAGTGTGGTAGGGCTTCTTTGTTACTGGGATCCTTCCCACTTCTATTATTGGATATAGTATACTGGCAGGACCTCCTGCAGTTTTGTATGGTTCCCTGCTATTGCAGATACTATGGTATAGAATCCTTTTCATCAGCTGAGGAAGCTGCTCTTTAAAACCAGTTGGCTTTTTCTGTTGTTTTGTTAGACTTCTCCATTCCTTGGGAAGACTGTTAGAGAATTGTAATTGCTTGGTGGTTTACTCATTTCTTAACAGTTTCATAATTTTGTTGCACTCAACAGCTGCCAGAAATATAAACAATTTGAGGTCAGCGCTGCAGTACCTGATCTGACGATAAGAGCAGCAGAGGGATTAGGCTGTCTGGATACATGGGTAGTTATACTGGAGACCAGAAGGAGCAGAAGAGTTAATTTATTTATGCATGAGCATAGCAGCAGTGTTGCCAGACTGGGTTAGTTTGTGTGAGCCTTGTGGGCGTGTTTCTGCTTTTCTTGCCCATGCTGTGAGAGCTGGGATGGCTCAGGTGCGGGAAATTGCTCCTACACACAGAGCCTGTGTGCTTCAGTTGTTCAGTTGAACTTGCAGAACACAGTGTACACAGGAGGATGGTGCAGACACCCAAATATCATGCCAGAGCCAGCCTGAGTCCAACAGGCCTGGCAGGCATCCTGAGCTGACTTTGAGCCACTCTGCTTGCCAGTACTAAGATCAGTATTGATGCTGCATACAAGCTATTTGAGGCTGGCAGGGCTTATGTGGAAGCCAGCCTGCTGCTAGACTCAAGTTATGCCTGAAATAGTCATAACTGCATTTGCATTGCACTGAATCTGAGCTACTTAGTCTTTCCAACCTGATTTTGGCTCTGTGCTGTGTCCCTTCATCTGTGGCACAGTTAATCCACACCCTGGCTCATTCAGCCATGGGCGTTTTGAGAGCTGCCTCTGTTTTGTTTTGGAAACACCGAGTCTCAGTGTTCCCGTTGCTTTTTTGTTTGTGATTTGCAGTTCAGAAGGAATCTAAAAATAAGATATGTGCTCTGAATCAGCATGAAAGAGATGTTTAAAAAAACCAACCAAAACAAAAGGGAAGGCTTTAGAGAGAAGAACATCTAAGCATGTCCCGCTTCTGCCATTGAATCCAAACTTGTTTTACTTCTTCTCCCCAAGAAAAAATGCTCTCAAATACATCTTGTCGGCAGTCAGACCAAGATTTGTTAATACTTTACATCCTTCCATTACTGGCTTGCTAGCTTTGTCCCATCAATCCCAGCATCATCATTCTCTGTTAGCTTTCTAATTGATGTGCTGGAGTGTGTCCAGTGAAGAGTAATAAGACTGATGAAGGGTCTACAAAATGTATGTAGGAGTGCCTGAGGGAGCTGGGTTTGTTTAGTCTCAAGCAGAGGATGCTCAGGGGGCACCTTATCACTCTCACAGCTCCCTGAAAGGAAGGTGCCAGGTGGGAGTCTGTCCCTCCTATGGTGCCTGCAGGAAATGGCCATGAATTAAGACAGGGGAGATTCAAATTACATATTTGAATTTTTTTTTTCCCGTTAGAGCCGTCAGGTGTTGGAATAGGTTGTATAGGGAGGGGTAGAGTTAACCTGGAGGTGTTCAAGGAGTTCAAGAGGACTTTGGATCTCGTGCTGGGTGATGTTTCAGTGGTTTGGGGGTTACAGTGGTGGTGGTGGATGGATGGTTGGACTGAATGATCTCACAAGGTGTCTTCTAAACCATGATGATTCTGTTGTTCCAATTCACGTTCTCTTCTGATGGTCTGTTTGCCTAGTAGTTTATTCTCCCTTAGTGATAGGTTTTAATGGGATCTAGTCCAAATCTCTGTTCACTTAGTTCCCACTTTCTGCCACTGGGATTTTATCCTAGGCTACCTGCTCTGCTTTATCCTTCAAGTAAGTAAGTATAGTGTGTATCCTGCACCCCTCTTTTTGCTGGGCATGCTGAAGTGAGTGTAAGAAAAGTGGTGCAAAGGTCAGATGTGACTGTCTCATAGTTGAGTTTCAGAGTAGCAGTGGCAGGGAAAGCCAGCACAGCTTGCTTCAAGTATTCTCACTTCAAATAGAATTTTCAGGAGGCTTAACCTGGATTATAACAACCCTGCATCTTATGTCTCTACAGATAAAGGTAGCTTGAACAAATTTAGGCATACAGTCATACAACAATACATTTTTCATGCAAGATGTTAAGCCTAGATCATAAACATAATGGTAAACTTACAGAAACAGGTTTTTTTTTTTTTTTTCTGTAGCATTTCTATGGAAACTTTTGAATACTACTGTCTGATATTTTAGAGTATCTGTCTGAAATAGGTATAGTTGTGGAAAACTTCAACCTCTGTAAGAAAGTTCATAGAATTGTAGGAAATAAGTCCAGCTTTGTGGTCATTGGAAATTTCAGACACCATGCAGTAAAGCTGTCAGTTTTCTATGATGGTCTTGTCTCAGGTGTTCATAGCATGTGAAATCCTATTTTAGTTTACTTGATAATCATACGAATAAAGGTTTTACGGTTTCATTTGTGATAAGAGCTATGTTTTTATCCATTTGTACATGGAAAATGAAATGCAGAGTGGGAAGTGAAGATGAGAAAATGAATTCATTGCTTCTCATTAGTTGGACCTGTGTATGTATATGTGTGTGTCTGGATAGTTGCACACATCCATTTGATTAAAATTACCTTTTTTGAAATTGCTGTGTCTTGCTGGTAAGTGGAGGATTATAGCTGTAGATGTGCCACTGCAGCAGGTCAGCAGATGATAATGTTTTCATGACAAAAGTAAATAGAAATCTTGGCACACAACATCATGCTGTTTGCTGCGTTAGTGCCAAGATGTAACATGTAAGAGATACATACAGCTGGGGACAGCATGTAAGATGAGGAGAGTAAGACTGAAATAGCATGTACTGTTTAGTTATTGCTTCAGATTTTGAGGCAGGTTTGCAGCATGCTGAGAAGCCCTTTGCAGTAGGTTGTACATAATGAAAATTGTTTCATGACACATGTAAAACTAAGATTGTTTCCATGAGACTGAAAATTCCAAAGATAATTTATTTCAGACATGCTGCAGCTCCTCCTGTTAGCTGCTGCAGTTTTGATGCTTCCAAAATGAAGCATGGTACTGAATTTTTTAAGCTGCCTTCTGGCTTGGGATGTTGACTTTCCAAGTCTTGAGTAGCCTGAGGATCTAGGACAGGACCCTTGTGACTCAATGTGTAGTCTAAAACACCATAGAGTTATGTTTGGGTGCAAAACAGTCAGGAAATTAGCTATCTCAGCAGTCTGCCTGGCTTCTACAGGTATTTGTGACAGAGCTGATCTTCTGGTGGGTAAAGTCTGTTTTGTTACATTAATGACTGATGGCTATCACTCTGTTAAAGATTGCACCTCTAGGCACAAACACCTTGAACAATGCAATAACCATGAACAGATGTTTTGGTATGAATTCGTGCCAGTAGAGAGATAAATGGTATTTAAAAATCCTACTCACGTTTTTTTTAATAATCTTCCTTGCTCTTTTTGATGTATTTCTCTTTTTATAGTCTATAAAGGTAGTAAATTAAATGTATTTCCNAGCTAGAGTTTTGAGTTTCTGTTCTTTTTGTTCCTTTTTGTTCCTTGTTGAGGCTTGCCTTTTTGGTGTGTTGTAAATGATAGTTGTAATATAGCATAGTTCCCACAGGATAATGTTTCATTTCTGAATTTGAAACAATTGGATCAATGAAGCTCAGCTTTTTTAAGTCAAGTTTCAATTTTATCTTCATTCTAAAGTTAGTGTTTTATTTAATTGTATTTTCCGTAAAATACAGTGTATATATATTGATTAGAAATACATGAAATTAATACTTCAGAAGTAAAAAGTACAATATATTTATATAGTTCTAGTGGATTCTTATAAGTAGGCACATGCAAGGAGGTAGTCTTCTCTCTTTGAAATCTTATTGTTATTGGTTATAGGTCATTTCACTCAGTATTACATGAAGTTTTGAGGGCAAAGAACATACTAATTATATAAAGTAGTGCTCGAAATAATGGCATGCAATCCATTGCTTACATCATGTTACACGCCATAAGAATCAGAATAAATTAATACACTATTAGTAGTAGCATAAAGAGGTATTGTTTTTAGTAGGAAAATGCCATGTATGTGAAGTTAGAAGAAGCAAATAAAGTTTTTGTGTTATACTCTAAGGAACCAGTTTCAACAGAAAAAAAATTATGATTATTTTTCCTCTAGGAATTTGATCCCGAAGAGTTTTACTATCTTTTGGAAGCAGCTGAGGGCCATGCTAAAGAGGGACAAGGCATTAAAACAGACATCCCTCGATATATTATTAGCCAGCTGGGTTTAAATAAAGATCCTCTGGAAGGTAAGTGAATCTCCTGATATAGCTGTAGATTTCTAGGTTCTTCCTTCTCAATGTGTTCTATCATTCTGATAATCTGTGCGTACCTGAAAAAGTAAAGATGGTAGCAGAGCAAGCATTTGCTGACTTTCACTGTACTCTCACAAGTTTAAACACATTTAAAAGGCCATCTTTTCTAGATCATTCACAAATACACTGTATCAATAATACCACTCCTCTTCTTCCAGCCTGACAATGCAACTTCCTCATTGCAGCTGTAGCTGAAATTTACTGGGATAATTTGATGGTGGCTGTTATCTAAGCACAGTTATAAAGGTTGGAAGGTTATAAAGGTTGAGCTGTTGTTTGCCTTTCAGCTTGCTCCCAGGTTCCTTCATCTTGGAGTCTCTGAGAAGACTATTCCATTAATTTTCTGTGTAATTTGAGTCCATATTGAGGGCTTTTGTTCAGGGAGCATAGCTTCCAGTGGAGGTATTTTCACTGCAGAATTTTTCTTTACTGTGAGTGTGGAGAGACACTGGAACGTGTTTCCCGAAGAAGTGGTGGGTGCCCCAGTGTTTGACTGGACAGAATGGACCTCTGAGCGGCCTGGTCTAGGGGAAGGTGAAAAGGTAATCCACCTGGCTGATCAGGGGAAGCCAGTTTGTGTGATCTTTTTGGATTTCAGTAAAGTTTTGGTACTGTCACTCACAGTGTCCCGCTGGACAAAATGTTCAGCACTCAGCTGGATAAAGACATCATGGGGTGGGAGAGCAGCTGGCTCATGGGTCAGGCACAAAGGGTTACAGTGAATGGGGTGACATCAGAGTGGGGACCTGTCACTGGGGGGGTTCCTCAGGGCTCCATCCTTGGCCCTGTGCTCCTCAACATCTTCACAAATGATTGGGCGCAGGCTGGGAGGGATATTAAGCAGGTCTGCAGATGGTAAAATACTGAGAGGAGCTGTTGACTCCCTCAAAGGCAGAGAGGCCCTGCAGAGAGACCTTACAATTAGAGGGCTGGGCAATCATCAACCATTCAGCAGGGGGAAATGCCAGATTCTACACCTGGGATGGAGCAACCCTGGATGTACAGACAGACTGGGGAATGAGAGGCTGGAGAGCAGTGCCATGGAAAGGACCTGGGGGTCCTGGCTGATGGCAAGTTGAACAAGGGTCAGCAGTGGCCTGGCAGCCAGGAGGGTCACCCATGTCCTGAAGGGCATCAGGGACAGCATCTCCAGCTGGGCAATGGAGGGGATTGTCCTGCTCTGCTCTGGGGCAGCCTCACCTCCAGTGCTGGGGGCAGTTCTGGGTGCCACAGTGCAAGAGAGACATTAAACTCTTAGAGAGCATCCAAAGGAGGGTAACAAGGATGGTGAAGGGCCTTGAGGGGAAGCCTCATGAGGAGTGGCTGAGGTCACTTGGTCTGTTCAGCCTGGAGGAGGATGAGGGGAGAGCTCATTGCTGCCCGCAGCTTCCTCATGGGGGGAAGCAGAGGGGCAGACACTGATCTCTGGTGAGCAGTTACAGGATCTGAAGGAATGGCCTGAAGGTGTGCCAGGAGGGGTTTGTATTGGATATCAGGAAAAGGATTTGCACCCAGAGACTCCCCAGGGCAGTGGTCGCAGCACCAGCCTGTCACAGTTCAAGAAGTATTGAACAATACTGTCAAGCACATGGTGTGACTCTTGGGGTGGTCCTGTGCAGGTCCAGCAGCTAGACTTCATGATCCTTTTGGGCACCTTCCAGCTCAGTGGATACTGTGATTCTGTGTCCCAGCCCATTGCAGAAAGTTTAGAACAAGGTGATCTTCAAGGTCCTTTCTAATCCAAGGCATTCTGTGGTTCTCTTAAGGACATCATTGAATAAAACTAAAATTACTTCCCTATCCTAGCTAGATCATCTTTGCCTCCCTGCAACCAGGTTCTATCACTGGTGACAAACAGAAATTGGATCATTGTGTTCAGTGCTAGTTTTGCAATTTGGAAGAAATTAGCAGAAATGCCATAATGGAAAAATGAGCCCAGCTGGTGCCAGTTAGCATGTCTACCATGTTATCAACGGGGACTAGGAGAGGACTTGATAACACAAAATAATTACAAAAAACTATACTAAACCTTTTTTTTTCCTAGCTTTCATGATGTAAGATCACATGTTAAATCAGAGAAGTGGTATATTGTGTGTTAAAACCCTTTTGCTGAAGTAAAACAGTTTGTGAAGTTCACCACTGCCAGTTGTGTAAGGAATTTGGTTAGTTCTAATTCAGTTAGCTTGAATATTGCTACACGTGACATTAATGTTATATTAACAGATCTAAAGAAAGTCAAGCCTATTATTAGTCTACTTCCTGTCTTCACAGAACTTCCTCACCCAAATTTAGTATTATTTTTTTTGTTTGAGATACAGATTAACAGCTTTGATGCTTTTTGTTTATATTTGGAGTGCAGCAAAGGAAGCCATACAAATTGGGAAAATATACATAAATACTTTTTTCCCTTTGGTTTTGGAGGAGATTAAGAAGTATTGAAATTCTCTGCAAGATAAAGCATTGTCTTCCAGGTTTGGTGAGTTGTTGGTCTGTCTTAAACTGACAGTTCATCAATTCTTCACTGATCAAGTATGCAAGATTTAATTTGGAATGTGGACTGAGAGTTTTGTATCATTGACTCTGGTTCTGCCAGTTGAACTTTACCTTCCTCATTGACTCTTCCTGGCCACTTGGATAAAAGTGTTCCACAGTAGTAGTCAAGAATCTGCCACTACACAAGTTTAATAACAACTTTGAGGTTTTTTTGACATTTTATTGTGAGAGAGGTCTAGAAACAAATGCCTGTATACAAATAACGAACACTGCTTTCTTTAACTAAGTATTTGTTTTATGGGAGCATACTTCATCTAGGACACATCTTACTATATTTCATAAACTGAATATTAATGAATATAACAAACTTTGAAACATTCAAATGATAATTGAAATGTTGGATTTGGGTTTGTTTTTTTTTTTTAAGGAAAAAATGGTCTAGGTCAGTAAATACTATGGATTACTGATTCTTGGTTCAGTTGGATATTTGAGCAATTGAATTATTTAGTGTTTTGTTTTAAAGATTAATGTGTATGAGTATTTGTAATAGGTAATTTAGGCCATTTGGTTTGTGTTAATGCTTTCCTCCCACACTCCAAAAAAAGTAATATTTGTAAGCAGTATAAATCACTGTGCAATGACTTCTTAAGTGACCTGCTTTTGATATAAATTGGTGTCTCTATATATAGAGACGCTACTTAAGCAAAAATAAAAGGGCACTATGGGTTTATGCCCTGGAATTAATATTTTACAAAGAGAATTATTGGGAGCACTGTATTCATTACCATAAAATATTATTGGAAGATCATCCTCAAAAGCTTTAAAGCCCTTTTTATGTAAAAATAGAAAATTTTTAAAAAGCGGAACCAAGGTTTTCAAAACAAAATAGGGGCACCTCAGTAGCATTACTTATCCTGTAACACAGAATTGTATTTTCAACCAAGATGTTCATTTATGTCTTCAGTGTTCATAAATGTTCACGCAAAGGATTTTATTTCATCTGCAGGGAAAAGCAACCTACTTCAGACCTTTCTCTACTCACCTCCTTTGTTTGCTGTCACAACTGTAGTGTCCTTTCTTTGAGTCAAATGATGCTTGCATTATTTGGACATAATGCTAGATAAATTTATACTACACTGAAAGCAGTACCACAACAGATTCATCACTTTAGCAGAGACTGGTGGCTGCATTTCTGAAGAGTTCCCTGAGGAGAAATTTTCCCCCATGTTTTTTAAATTACCATCTTTACCTTTTTGAATCATGAGTCTTCAGAAATGTTTTAAATCAATGAATGAAAAAGGACAGATGTTTAATGGTATTTAGATGAGTTTGAAAAACCTCTTCAGGCATTGCAAAATGGTTCCATATATCCCTGTTTTGAAAGCTGACTTTTGGTTCCATCCCATTAATACCTGCTAATATGGATTTCTCAGATAATGGTTATTTTGCAAAAGTTTTGTTTCAAAAAGAATACTTAAATTTGCTATTTATGAAAGAAATTTTGTTTGAGGAGGCTGTCAAAGTATTTTATTCTAGCTAGCTTGGTTCTCACCCATACAATAAAGGTTTCATCAGTACTTCTATTCTAAAACCCCCATGTTTGCAAAACTGTGCCTTTTGACTGGAAAATCCACTTCCAGTACAGCCTATATAATTCTTTTTCTTTAAGATTGTTTGTTTTATTGGCAGTATTTTTCACTGTTTATTGACTTAATTTTTGGAATGCTTTTTAGCTTCTTTAACACATGAAAGATGTGTTTGGCTTTTGAAGTGACATTCTGATTTCTTCTGTTTCTTACACTTTTAGCACATGTTTTGGTTTGTATAGTGGTGACAAATGGGAGTCCCTCCTTAAGTCTTTAGCTGTTCCAACAGAAAATTATCTCTGTGGTTAATTTGCTTTTTAAAATTGCAGTAAGTGTTGTGGAGCATTTTGCTTGTAATAATCACTTATTTTTATACAGAAAAATCCTGTTTAGATATTCTGTGTGAATGTTCAGTTACATTTCTTAATCATAAATTCAATTAACAGTCCTGAGGTAAAAATGAATCTTGCAAATTTTAGGTGGTCTTATTTCNTGCGTCTTCAGCTATGTAAGATGTATAATTAAATATGTATATGGTTGCTGGGATCTTTCAGTTACTGGCTATCCTATTTAGCTTTTTTTACCCAGATGAATTTTGGTTACTATCCACCCTGAAGAACAGGCTGGGTTTAGGAGCTCTGCAGTGTTGGTTGACCCTGGCAGGGACAATCTGATCAAGGTTGTAGGTTCCTAAAATCTTACTTTCCCAGAGAAGTCACCTGTGTTAGTGACTTTGTAAATAATAAGCTTCCATGAAAATGGCTTTTAGCTTATTCTTGATAGGCTTATCAGTGTTTCTTTGTCAAAGAAGCAAACTATTTAGGGTCCATCTAAACTAGACGCTTTTGCTGCAACTGTGAAGAAGCCGAAGAAGGACCTTACTGTTAACCCCTCAGGGGCTGAGATCTTCAGGAGTTTTGGCAGATTAGTGTCTTTCCCTTAGTACTCAGCTCTTGGAATTCCCAGATTTCAGAAGTGAAAACAGTATTGCTCTTCATTGCTTCATGGCTAATCTTCATTGCTTCAGTGGAAGATTATAACATAGGCACTGAATAGCAAATCTTCATTTTCTGGGTGGATTTTGTAATACATGCTTGGTGATGACCTGAAAGTTGTTTGTCAAGTGCGACAGGTAGAACGCCTTTTTCTGTTTTGTATTCCGGAAAATTGTAATTTCTTATGTTTTCTGTGCTTCATTTAGTTTTGTATTTCCCATAGTTTAAAATGAAGCTTTTGATTTTTCTTTCCAGAAATAGCTCAGCTAGCTAATTGTGACAGTGGGACAGCAGAAACTCTGGAAGCGGATGAATCAATAAATGTAAGCTTTCCTGTTATGTTGCTGCTTTTGCTGAATGTGAGCAAGAAAAATCTGGTGTGTGCCCCCAACCCTGCCTGTTCTGTTTTCTCTTGGATGTGTAAACAGATTGAATAAACGTTGGTTAATACACTAACTCTGTGAAGTTCTTCAGGCAGAAGGCTTTCAGAAGGTATAATCAAGCTTTCTATTTTCCTAGCTATCTCAATGTCTTCATCTTCTATAATATTAATGTATACCATGTCACAGTAATTTTACCTCAAAATCCACCCCTGCTTTCTTTTTTCTATTCAGTCAATGTATTTCTTTTTCTTTTAGAAGTATTGGTAAACTGTTTAATAAAACAAAGTATTTTAAAGCGATTTTAAAACAGTCCATTCACAGAGGCAGATAATGATCAAATTGAGAGATTCTGAACAGATCCAGTGAAGAGACAAGGAAGAAATGAGTAAGTTAGCAAATAGCTTGGATTCAGAAAGTTAGTTTACAGCTTGAAAGGTTGTGCATCATTCCTCTGAATCTCTGTTCGAAGACA
>VZUA01053099.1:0-18227 GCA_013401035.1 Horornis vulcanius
CACCACCAGTCCCACTTCAACCACCTGCAAGGAGCATCATCCCAGAGGAACAGACAGGACTGATCCCTCCCTTCCCTGACTGCCCAGTCCAACCCCACAGCCCTCAGGGGTTAACTGGGAGCACTGGGCAGGTGCTGCTGCCATCTGATGGAAAGCTGAGCTTCAAAAAGGCAAATTTGGGTTATGTTGCCAAGCAGAGCCCAGGATTTCCTAGGGATTTATCCAGCCTCTCCTGTCAGTCACCATTTCATCTCAAAGCCTCATTCAAGTGCTTATTTCCATGGATAAAGGAGGTGGGTTGGGGGTGGCAGAATAATGGAATCATGGAATCTCTGAGGCTGGAAAAGCACTATAAGACCATCAAATCCAAAAATTAACCCAGCACCACTGTGTTCACCTCTAAGCACACCCCCAAGTGCTGCATCCACACCTTCTGGACACTTCCAGGGAACAGCAGGGTGGCAGGAGAATCCTGCTGCTGCTTCCTCCTTTTCTCCTACAGGGATTTGGAAACCAAACAAAAGCAGCCAGGAACTTTTGAGTTTAGTAAAATCATTTATATACAGGATGGGTAATATTTACAATGTAATACTGATCCAAAAGGAACTAACAGGGAACACTGAGAAGGAGGAATGAGAACATTTTAACACACAGGAGTTAAACATGGGGACAGACTCAGGTTTCCAAAAGAAAATCCAGAAGTAATGACAGCAAAACTTTGCAATCTTGCTATTTCCAATCAAAATCTCTTTCACTAATCAGGTTCTCCTAATTTTAATATATATAGAAAAGCTTCAAATAATCAAGTCACAGGAGAAGCCAGTTATACAGAAAATTTTGAAAAGGTCAAATGATTTCAGAGATTTTTCTTAAATAAAATCCTAAAAAAACCACCAAAACCCAACAACCTCCAGAGCTTTCCCACATATTTTTAGTGTTTGTACAAAGAAATTCTTCTTTGATCCCACACTTCCAGCTCGAGATATTTACAATATTCACAGTCTGCTATAAAGCATCAGTAGATTTATTACCAAGTCAAACCTCAGAGAATCAATACAAGGTGTCTTACACTTGCTTCAACTGAAAAATAAACTAAACACAGGAAAGAGAAAGTCAAATGCTACTTTTAAACACATAACTGAATCCATTAAAGTTATTGAACTTTGAAATGTAAAAGAAATCAACTTTCTCATAGAAACAAAATCATTTGACCTTGAGTCTTCAAATTGTGTTTTCTTAATCTGTCCCTCCTCCCTCTGCATCAGATCAGGCCCTTCTTATTTATCACAGACAAGAAAATGTAGATTAAATCCATCAAAAGCAGTTCCTTGTGGCAAAAGCCCTTGGAAATTTGTACAAATGTTCCCACCTTGGGATCAGCAGCACTTAAGGGATGAAGAAAAGGAGGAATCCTCTAACACACATCAGATCCCACCTTCCCCCCTGACTGCACTTCCAACAAGGTCTGGCTCCCAAAATCAGCCTGAGGATTTTCCTCCTGGGAGGACAGAGTCACAAAGTGCTTTTGGAGGGGATTTTTTGCTCTGCTATTCTAACAAAGGTGATTTCCTTGTTTCCATCTCTATATGCCACACTTGAAAGTTTCAATTTTCCAGAAAAAAACTACAGATTTCAAGTTCAAAATGAAACCATTTCAAGACATGACCTAGAATTAGAGCAAGGACAGAAATGCACATAACAGGGCTTGGTGGTACAGCCAAAAAAATGACAAAAACTCCCAATTTTTGCTAATTCTCTTCAGTTTTCATCAACAGGTCAGTGCACAAATATTCCAGGTAGTGTCAGAGGTACAATTCCAGCTCACACAAACAGTCCCTGCTCCCATCAGAGGATGGATGAGCAGGGACTGTTCTTACCCTGCAATAAATCAGGCATTGGAAAACTGTCCACAGGATTAAGGAAAGCTGACAGAGAACAGGAAACAAAGCATCTCCTTCATGTAGAAAAAACAAGTCACTGTTTAGAAAATTGTATAGAAAGAGTCAGACACTGCTTTGCCATCCAGCTAAAGCTGCAAGGAAGTTTTGGTATAGAAAAGAGACAAAAAAAAAGAACAAGGCTGGACTTTTGTAAGGGAGAATTGGGAGATTCATGGCTCAGGTTTGTCAATGTAAACCCAAAAATGGACGAGCTGTGAAAGACAACGACGTTCAGGAGTGGTCACTGATGGCCCTGGGTTGGCACTTCAGTCTGCAGACCAAACTCACCCGATGTCTGCACGGATTTGGTACCAAAATAGCTCTATAAAAAGCCTCCGCCCGATCTCGAAAGAAAGAGAAGCAGAAAAAGGTAGAAAACTAGAACTATGTACAGATTCTTGCCATTGGTTTGCTTTATCAGGATTTAAAAAAGCAGCTTTTGGAGCCAATGTTCCAGACTAGAGTAAGAACCTGCCCTGGGGAGGCAGCCAAGGAGCAGCCCTGCAGTTGTGGCTCCCCTAAGGAGGAGCTCAAAGGCATCAGAGACGGGAATTTGGGCTCCAGAGACCAATCCCAGGGGTTCCCCAGAGCACTGGGAGCCTGCCTGGGAGCAGCTCTGCCAAACAAGAGGACAAGTCAGAACCCAAGCCTTGGATCTTCTAGGAAGGAAAGAACGGGAATATGGGGGTGGATCCCAAACAAACAAAACCCCAGGCTGGTCTCGGTCCATAGAAGATCCCACCGTGGAAATTAAAATAACTTGTGCATAAGAACTTGAACATTCTTCTGTTCTGCTGATGGACAAGGTGAGAAAAAGAAAAGTTTTGTGCTGAATAGGCTGATTCAGCCATAAAAAAGCTCTGAGGAAGATGAGGAGGAAGAAAGAAAGAAAGGAGGTTAAGCCTTAAAGAAGGTCTGAGGGAGATGGGGAAGACAACAAAAAAGAGAGTCACTGCTCAGAACTTAAAATTTCAGCAAGCACATGGCCTCAGGTGCCTGTGCAAGGCACCAAGCCAAACTGAAGGGTAGTTAATTGATTTTTCTCTACCTAAAGACCTGGAATTTAGGTGCCAAGGGGAGCTGTGGATTTGCATTTCACAGCACTTGCTTCAAGTACTCACTGAGCAGGGGCTTGAGAAAAACTGTGGCTCTCCTTCGCATACAGTCACTGCAGGGGCTGGATGTGGCAGGTGAAAGGCAGCTTCTGCAACTGGTTATTAAGAAAAAGAATGGTTTTTAACAATAAAATCCACCCCATTTGGGGGGCTCATGATTAACAGTACATAAGTGATCATATATACCTCAAGGAACTGAGTTTTAAAAAAATATTACAGTACCAATGATTTTTTTTTTGTATCTACAACTATACAGCATTTTCAAGCAGTATGGAAATTTAATGAAATAATTATGATTTATTAATTTACATAAAAATACTTTTTACAGTTAAAGAATAAATCTTAAATGGTAAAAAAAATAAGATTAAGAAGCTCCAGCTATTGAGAGTCGTGGGAGTTTGTCTGCTCTTCAATCACTTGTTTTACAATTTCTGCCAGTTTTAGTCGATCCACTTTGTCTGTGAATCCTCTGCCTGGAAGGGAAAAAACAGGGAATCAGCTGGAGCTGGGCACAAGGAGGAAAGCAATCCCAGCTGGAATTAAACAATGCTTCAGACAGACTTAGGGCAACAGCAGCACAGGAAAAATTGATCAATTAAAAATCCCAATCCTGTCCAACCCCTCCTAGGACACTTCCAGGGATCCAGGGCAGCCACAGCTTCTCTGGGCAACCTGTGCAGGGCCTCCCCACCCTCACAGGGAAGGGTTTTTTGCATCTATCCCATCTATCCTTGCCCTTTAGCAGTTTAAAATTCCCTCTTTTCTATCATGATCCCTTTGTGCTGTTCCGTTCCTGGTGCCTCTGAAAACTCAACCCTGACCCTCAAACAGAAACTTCAAAGCAACACTTTCAACCCCATTTTGAGAACACCAGTTCTGGCAGAAGGGACAGAACAGTGTGAAAACCTAAATCAGCTCAAATCCAATAAATCTGGGGTTATTTCCATAGCAGGAGGTCTGTGCTTCCCCCTCTCCTGCATTCCCTGGGGGAGAGCAGGAATTCTCACCATTCCAGCTGAAGCTCTGCAGGGTGTCTCGCAGCAATTTGCACTCCCTGTTGTATTTCCAGGCCTCCTGCATCACTTCATTCAGCTTCTCATCTTCATTCTCTCCTGTTTGGGACAGCAAAGGGACACAGGCTCAGCCAACAGGGCAGTTATTCCTGCTGACCCCACACAAACCAGGAAACGGCCTTTAAACCAAATATTCCTGTTTGAAAGTTCTTTTAACAGCTCTGCATGTCACTAAAATTCCACGTGAACCCAAATCCCAGCTCAGAGGCTGCTCAGGAGTTTTGTTCTTCCTTTCTCACCAGACACAGACAGACCCAAAGTCGGGGTCTTGCACGTTTAGGAATAAAACGTTCTTAAAAGTGGCAACCTTTACCAGCCTGCGGTAGAATGCACTGAGCAATCACATCTCTCAGCTTCTCCAGAGCCACGTTGGAATCATTGCTTCCATTCTCAGGGTCATGGATGTAAACACCATCCTTTGGCTTGGTGCTGCACAAGAACAAGGAGAAAATAATCAGAAATTTGGGCACAGCTCAAGCTCGTTGCTTGTTGTGTAACTGCTCCAGTATAACACAGCTACACAGCTCATTCCCTCTCTGGGAAAACAGGTTCAGAATTAATTCTAATTCTGTATTATGAGATAATTTTAAGTATGGAGAAAAAGAAAGAGTCCTTTAAATTACTTCAAATGAGGGTAATCCTAAAATGTATGAGTCTATTTTTCAGATTAACTGGAACAGAGAGAGAAAGAGAGAGAGAGAGAGGGAGAGAGAGGCTACCTGACTTCTTCAGAAAACAAATGTCAGGATGAGAAAAAAGATCTTGGAACTTTTTCTCCCAGTTTGCCTTATCTTACATGTTACCTATATCCCATTAGGAACCTGTTCAATGCAGGAACAGCATCCTTCCTGCCCTCACTGGCACACCTTGGCAGAAAAACCACACTGTGCCACTATTACTTGTTTGAGGAACACCAAAAGTGTGTTAAACCACCAAAACTGAGCCTGTGCCATTCCCAAAGCTGTTCTCCAGCCACCCCAGCTGGCTCCAGTTTGTCCTTTCAAACCCAGCTGTGGAGTTACCCCAGGAGCTTCCGCTTGCGCAGGATCGGGTTGTTCACGGAGTGAAGGGGCTTCAGGCTCACTTTGAGGTCCTGGATTCTCATGTTTGCAAGTTGTTCTGCATGAGCCTGTTGGATCCCTGCCACCATGGCCTGGAAAGACAAAAGGGGCACTTGGTGCAACGACACACGGACAGTGTTTGCCATGGGCAAAAAGGAGAGGCACCAAAATCAGATTTAGTTTGGAGATGCGCCAGAAAAATCAGGTTTGCGTGAAGGAGAGCATGGTTAGAACTAAAATCAGTGACAAAAACTATCCCAGGGAGAAACAGGACAAAGGATCATCTCCTTCTCATGTTCACAAGATTGACTGAAATCCTCTTTGAGCAGAAATTAAAGGAAACAAGGATTATTTGTTTCATTAGTGAGGTCATTGCTGTAGTGGGGATAAAACATGGCAAAAAGAGGAAAGATCTATGGAAGATCCCTCAGGCTTTGTTTTCTTCCACCAGCAAGTGGCTGCTCGTTACCACCAACCTGGGAGCACCTCCTTCAAGCCCAAATTTCACATTTTATTTCCATTTTCTAAGATCTCAGGCTCTCCTAAAGCAGAAGAAAAGCTCCTTATCTGCATAACCCCAAATCAAAAAAAGCCCTTCACCCATCCCAGAGCTCTCCTGCTCCTCTGCAACATCCCTGACCAAATAACTGCTTCAGACCTTGTCCATCATCAGCTGGGCAGAGGGCAGGATGTTGTCCAGGGCCTCGGTGGAATTGAGCCAGGGATGGTCCAACACCCCCTCAATGGTCAGGCGTTCCTCAGGTTTGACCTTCAGCAGCCTGGAGAGGAAAGAATAAATCCCTAAGAAGGGGTCTGTTGATTTACAGAGCATTTAAGCGTTTTAAAGGTCAAAATAGAAGCTTCTCCACGAGCTCAAACTGCCCCAAAATGAGCCCAAAATCTGTCTCAACTCCCTGACCTTGCTGTGGTTTAATGCTGTCACAGCTCATCCAGGGCACTCCAGCACTCAGGGCAAAGGAAGGTGCTGAAAGCATCCCTGGGATACCCCTGTGCTGCTGAATCCCACACCTGCTGCTCCCAGGTGGGAAATCACCTTCCAGAGGAACTGGAAATGATCCAGACTGGAAATGCACTCCCAGAGCTCATCCCCAGAACAGGTTACACTCATTCCAAGGACTCTGGGCATGGAAACTTTGCAGGATTCACTGCTCCCACCACGCCACTCCTCAGATTTTCTCTCCCCTGCCAAGTCCTCAAGTAGTGAACACTTTGGTTCCAGCTCCTCAAAATAAAAAGCAACTTTATTCCAAGATTGGTGAAAACTCCATTAAATCATTTTTTTCTAGCATGAAACCCTGGAAAGAGGATTTACAGATAAATTTGTGTTCTCATGATGAGCACAACTGAATAAAAAAGCAAAGTTTCCCCCAGAGTGTTGACAAGTCATCCCAAAGTCTGAATGAGAACGGGAAAGACTCCATGAGCTTGTCACAGTTCCTCAGACAACTCCAGATCAGCTGCTTGGCTGCAGAGCACAATTGTTTAATGTACCAAGAAAGTGAAAATAACTGGTGCAAAATGTCAGCAGCACCACGGGGGAGCTCAGAAATCCCACTTGCTGCCAACCAGGTTAAGTTCATTTTTCATACCACTCATATGCATTCCTTTTCCATGCATTTTCCAAATGCTAACCCATTATCAAACCCTCATAAAGCTTGAGGTCAGAAATCAGCCTGGATCCATGTGACAACATCCTTAGAGCTGAGTTTCATGGGAATTTTAAAAGACAATGAAACCTTTTTGCCTGTGGAGTTTCCGTGTGAGAATCAAGAGCTGACCTTGGTACAAAGGAAAGTCAATTTGGTGAAAGGTTGGGGGTTCTCCTGCACAGCTCTAAAAAGGTCCCAGCACCCTCTCCAAACAATGTGAATCCTTGGAGAATTTACAGTACATCTGAGGAGCCAGTGACACTTTAAAATTACTTCCCCAACTGATTTTTTTTTCTATTTATATTGCTTTTATTCTCTCAGTTCCTCTGGTGATGCAAAGGCAATAAGTCCCTGTCACTTTTTCTAAAATAAGTGAGGTCAAGCCCTAATCAGTGCCACGTTCTTGCTCCCAAACAGACCAAGTCTTTGAAACACTCCCAGCTGAGGGATGTGTCCTGCATGGAAAACAGACTCCATTAGCATTTGGAATAAAACATCCATGCAAAACCTTATCTGAGTCTGGCACCTCATGACAGATCTTAATCTCCCTCTCCATCCTCCTGCCTGACTCTTTTCAGGCTGTGTATGATGTGCACAGGGCTTTAGGGGACAGATTTACCACATCCCCTTAAAGGCAATTGATTTTCACAGGAATTTAAATGTTATCCCAGGAAATCTGTGCCAGTTGTGTTACACTGAAACCCTTCAGTGCTCCTGCTCCCCTTAAAGACTAAATACACAATTCATCCCAGCAAAAGAGACATCAAAATTAAACATCTGGGCAGGGAAAAACATTTTCCAGACTTGGTTTATGCTGAATGTAACAGAGACTTTGTCAGCTGGAGGAGCTGCAGACAATCCCCTCACTGCTGGAAAAACAACCCTTGGGATAAGGCACTTGCAGGTGCTTTTCCAATTCCTTGACATTGAAACATTCCAATTCCTTAACACAAGCAGAGAGTTTCCTCCACGGACTCACTTTCTCACAATGTCTTTTGCCATTTCCGAGATCTGGCTCCACTCTTCCTCTGGGAATTCGAAGCTTCCCGTCATGATCTTTTTCCTCATGTCCTTGGGAATGGTCCGGCTGTGGTGCTTGGAGTAAAAGGGGGGGTACCCACACAGCATCACGTAGATAATGACCCCCAGGGACCACAGGTCACAGCTCTGCAAGCAAGCAAAGGCTCACTCAGGGCAGCAGTTGGCAGCAAATAGTGGGGGAGTTATGAGGAAAGTTCTGTGTGATTCCCTAAGGGAACAGAACCAGCTCAGCTCCTCCTCCAGATCCACCTGGGTGGGTAAATCTGGCTGCTGTGAACAAGGCAGCTCCAAGCTGAACAGCTTCCAGGTGGTTGGGAATTGTCTAGGAACAGCAGAGGTGTGAGAGGTTTACTGCACCTCTTGGGATACCTGAGTCCCACTCCCCCAGTCCCATAAAAGAATCCAGTTGTTTACAATGGGAGACTGAAAACAGAACAACCATCCAGCAAAGGAACCAGCAGGGAGATTAAATCAGAGCTGTCTGTGGTGACAGCAGGGAGAGGAAGGAGCCAGGAGCAGGACTGGATTGCCATGGAAGGACAGAGCACCTGGAAGCCTCTCAGTCTGTTCTGGGGACAAGGCAGCTTGTGCTGCTTTTGCAGAATCACACTTGGGGACAAGCCCTTCCCTCAGCAGCCTTTTCACCCAGTGCCACCAGGGCTGCACAGATCAATTCATCACATCAAACATGAAAAGAAAATCACCCCCACCTTGGAAATCCGAAATCAAGGGACAAGAGAGGGAAGAAGAAACTCCATGTTGAAAATGCTACTGGCACATTCTGAACAAGAGTTCAGAAACAGAAGTGTCTGCTACAATCACCAACCTGGTTCTCCAGGATGGAGAGAGGCAGTCAGAGCCCTGAAGAAGGCAGGTTTGTGATGCAGACAAATTAACATTTGCTTTAACTCTCTCTGTGAGGGTTCTAAATGCTAACACTGCATATCAAATACCTGCTCAGGCACGTGGGGGAATAAACAACCACCCCTAAAACTGGATCAGGGCAGATCCTCACACTGGGATCACAAACCAGACAATGTGAATTAAAACTGACACACAGAGAACACTCAGTGGTTCAAGCACTGCTCAGCCAGCAGGAGACAGTGATGATAATAAGGAGGAAAATGTTTTGGAATGTCCAAAAAAGATTAAGACCTTCCAGGACATTTCCTGCCACGATTTTGCCAGGATTCCAGCAGCGACACAATAAATTCTTGGTTGTTTTCCAAAAGATCCAGGTACAGAGCAGTTTCTGGCACAGCTGCTTGGACAAGGAATGCTCTGCACATCCAGAAACTCTGGCAGCAGGAAAGAGATTCCCTTTGAACAGAGGTGAAAGAACTTCCCTCATGGCCTCACTCCAGCAGAGTCATTCTACTCTCCCTAAAACCTTGTTCATATTTAGTGCTCCTTAAGAGCATTTGTATGTTTTCCTTTTATTAGAGTATCATTAATTAAGTTTGCACTAACTGTGCATTTTATAATTTGCTCTATCAGAAGCAGCAGTGGGGTGAGAAAGACTTTTAAAGATGTTTCCCAGCTCACCTTGTTGTAAGTGTAAGGGGTTGGAGAGGTGGGGATAATACCAGACTTCTCTTTCTGATGTCTTCTTTGTGCCTCCAATACCTGGTGAGAGCGGAAATAAAAACAAAGAAAAATTCATCTCACAAACAGGCAACACAACCAGCAAAACCTATGCCAAAGATTGCTGATGGTTTTCCATTCAGGAAAATTATTCCAGCTATTCCAAACTCACAATTTTTTCCTTAAGAAAGACTGGAGCTTTCTACATGGGGAATATACTAAAATATATCATATTTCAGGGCACTGCCAGCTCCAGTCCTGCCTGAATTAAAGCAGTTGCTCAGAACCTCCAACCCCTCCATGCTTGGAATCAGAACTTTAAGTGTGTTTGGAGGGGAACCCAGGCTCCAGAGCTGTCCCTTTTTTCCTCTCCCAGAACAAATCCCATCAGATGTGTCCCTTGCTGATCCACTCTGTGGGTTTGGGTTGCAGGGAGCCCCAGCAGGCTCCAGCTCAGAAGAAATTTTCAGGACATGCTCTGATCTCTGAATTGCCCTTCCCAGTGATTAAAGGCTGCCCAGCACTGCAATTAAATCTCCATCTGCAGCTGCTTTTCATTTTCTCCAGGACTCAAATACAAAGGACAGGAGAGAGGGGGGAAAGCAGCACTACAAAGAGCAGCCTGTGTGTAATTATAGATTGTGTTTAATGACAGGGGTCCAGGCCATGGTGCCCAGGTACCAACCCTCTGCCACTGCCCTTTGTGAGCAACCACCTTTTCAGAACCTTTTTGTTCCATCAAAGCCCCTTTTTAATGGAATCCTGAATGAGCTTGAGCTGGAAGAAGGATGGCAAAGCAGGGATTTCTGCAAGCCAGCTGCTTTAACACAGCTGAAAGCCAACTGTCACCATCAGTGCTGAGCAGAGGCTGGGAAATCTGCCTTATCAACAGATCCCTGTGGCACTCCAGCTCCAGAGTGGAGTGATCCCTGCAAGATTCCTGCACTCAGAGCCCTTCCCAGGAAATGGGGTTAAAGTTCTGTGGATATGGAGGCTCAGGCAATAACTGATCCCCCTTTAGCCCAGAGCAGGAAATGGTTGTTACCTGAGGTGCTACATAATAGGGAGTGAACTGAGGTGTCATCAAGTCACCTTGGTCTACTTTGGCAAACCCAAAGTCACACAATTTAACAGGTGCATCCTAAAACAAAAGAAGAGGCTTTATTAGACAAATCTCATTAAATCAGCTTTTCTAACACATCATTCTCCCCCTGTCCTCATCTCACCTTTTCCAAACGTCCACCTTGTTGTATTTATACCCTCACACTGCACCAGGCAGCTGAAAGGTCACAAATTGACCTTTCCAAACAGAGGTTTTGCTTTTCTGGGTGCTCTGGGCCAGGAACAGCCTCCCCAGGGATTGGGAATGCACTGAGCCCCTTGCAGGGGAGTCACTGCATATCCAGGCTGGCTGTGAGCAGGACAGACAAAGAATTATTTGGATCTATCAAAGCACCTCTGGGTAGAGGGTCAGAACATTCTGACAAGGGGACAGAGCTGAATTCTCTGTTCAGGGGGAGAACCTGACTCCTATTTAAAAGCAGCAGCAGGAACTCACTGCTCTCCAAGGAGATCAGGGGATGGAAAAGCACCAAGTGCATCCAGGTGATTCAATTTTGTCACCAAAACACTCGTGTCATTTTACCACTACTCTGAGAGTCACCCTTGAGCCATTTTAGAAAACTCAGCAGCTAAAGAATTCCAAATGTTCATCTTACCAGAGAGTTATCCTTGAAGAGGAGATTCTCAGGCTTGAGGTCTCTGTGTGCAATGTTTAGTGAGTGGCAATGCTGCAAAGCCAAAGCTATCTGGAAAAGGGCACAATAAATCAGCTACAATCACCGACCTCCTCCTGCAGCCTGGACATTCATTTCAGCTTTACAAAGGACATTTCCAACCCCAAACATCTTCACTCCACTTGGGTGGGTGGAGTTCTGAGTTAGGACAAGCCTGACCCTGCTGGGCAGTGGAGCAGTGAAGTGACAACTGGGACACGAATCCCACAAAAAAACAAAAGCCAGGTTGGCCTGGGCTTCCCAACCACCTGAGTTTGAGAACTCGAGGCATTGAGAGAAGCAGGTGGTGCCAGTGCCCCCTCCCTGCTGTGCCAGGGCTCCAGGGTGCTGCCCCTGCCCAGCTGAACACTCAGCAGTGAGTTCTTGCTTCAGGATTCCAGGGAATAACTCACTGCACTTGCTCCTGCTTGGAGATCCACCACTCAGGCAGTTTCATTCTTTAATTTTGGATGGTACTGCTTGCACTTTAATCATTCTGTGGATATCCCACAGAAATGCAGCCCTGGATTCTTTCAAGGATGCTTTAGGAACCTGCAATCCAGGCAGGAAAGCTCCAGGGACTGCACATTTCCAAGTGCAATTCATTTAAAGAAAAACCAAGCATAAATATTTAAACAGCATTCCTGAGACACAAGTGAGGCACAGCCTCACAACCCTTATTTGGAAATATCCCTGTTGGATTCTGTAGGATCCTACTCAAGTTTAGAGTCCTTAAAAACCCCAAATTACTGTCACAAGAGAATTCACTGCTAATTGAGCTCAGCAATAAATACAAACACATTCCCAGAGAAAATGAGGCAGTGCTGTGACAAGTTTTAACCATTCCTGGGTACAAGACAATGACAAAGAACCACTAGAGAAAAGAATTTTAGAGAGACTTTCACATTTCAAACTTCATTTCTACAAACATTAAAGCAAAGAGTTACTTGAGACATGAATAACCCAAGTGTACACACAGAATTCAAATCAAAGTCTTGACTTCTGGTAAAGTTTTTCCAGATTTCCCCACCATGTCAGAATCAAACAGCCCAAAGGATGTCAAACAAACTGTCAAGAATAATTCTGTACTTCCACCTCATTTCTTTGTTGGATGAGACCAAAAAAGTACCAGCACAATTAGCATTTCATTAGAAACAAGTCAAAGCACAAAAGTAAAATGAAATTTTTTGCCCCAGGTTCCCCAGCTGAGGGGAACTGAGGATCCCAGCACTGAATTCCACAGAGATCCTTCTGAGAGTCCCACCAGCAACAAAAAACCTGATGGACACCAAAACCCCCTGCAGAAACCACCGTGGAGATTATAAAATACAGCACTCAGGAGCGAGCTGGGAGAGAAACCGTGAAGGAAAAACGACATTGGAACAAACAGACACAAAATCAGAACAGACAGACACATTCCTTGGTATCTTCCAGAATTCCATAAGCCCAAGCCCAGACCCCAGCCTGAAAACCCCTGGCCCAGAGGAGAGAAATGCCAAGGGTGTCACGGAGATTCCAGAGCTCAGGAATCCTGCTGGAGGCAACGCTTTTAGGACAAGAGGAATGACCGAGTTCTCTTGGAAGTGATCTCTAGACCAGGTGTGGAAAAGCAATGTTAAGCACAGCAGACCCAGAGAACAAGCCCACACCTTCAACCCTTTATTCCTAGTAAAGCTTTGGCATTGTCACTTATAACAAAGCAGGCAATGATCATCGGATCAGAACTGAGGAGTCTTTTATTTAATCCCCTTTTCCCACCCTTCCAGCCCCAGGAATTGTCCCTACTTTAGCCAGAGCATGATGGATTTGCTGGGACAGGGGGTGACTTGCCTGCTTTGTTACTTGGCTCGCTTGCTTCTCAGTAAAGTGCCGGTGCTGGCTGATTCTGTGGAAGAGCTCTCCCCCTTCCATCATCTCCATTACAATTAGGAGCCGAGCCCTGTTCAAAAGCATTTCATGTTGTTACGTTCAAAAATCATCGAAAAGAACAGAATTGCTAAGCTAAGAATGCATATCTCACACAAACACTGCTTTCTCTGTGCTGCTTTTGGGGAGGTTTCGGTGCTGTCGTTTTGCCTTCGAGTCTAAAAATCTGCAGGATTTTCTGGCTCCCAGTGATTGGCAGCCAGGAATCTCCAGTTTGCTCCTCCTGATGGGCTCCCACATCCAGCTGGAACAAACTCCACCTGGATACATCCAGCTCCACCCAGGATGGAGCTGGAAGCCATGTGGACACTCCAAGGGTAACTCTGCCCTCAAGGATTACACAGCACGTGGATGCTTTTGAGGCTGGATCCCCCATTATTTTAATTTACAGCTTTATTGCCAGAATTATGAAGGATAAAAACATTGGAAGGTGGAGATCAGGGCTGCCAGATCCTCAAGGAATTAACTCCCAGTTCCCAACACACAGCAAAATCAGCTACACCAGAGCCTAAGACAGGTCTGAGCTCTTTCATTCTCCCAACTCTGATGATTTTCTCCACTAAGATCCTATCAGAAGACAATATCTTTATCCTAATGTAATAATGCACACACAAAAAAAAAACCCCACTCTGCTCCATGTTTTCCTGTGTTCATTTTAAGCAAGACAACGTATTGAGAGTTTTCAGGGCTGAATTTCATATTTTTAGAAACAACTCTTTCACACAATGCAGACTGAATCAATGGAAAACCTAAAAAAATGGAGATGCATTCAAAACAGGGAGTGAAGGAGGCAAAATAATTTAAATACACAAAAGTCAGGAGAAAAAAAAAAAGAACAAGAGCTGCTTGGTCTGCAGGATAATTATTATACCTGGGACCCCCTTTAAATAATAATTTTGTGATTAAAAACCAAACCAAACAAACAAAAAAAAAAAAGCAAACTCCACTATACCTTGGGCTAAACATGGAAAGCAAGCGGTGGGAATGAATCACCCTATGTAATCTTACCTGGGGCTGGATTCATGTGGGAACTGCACACTGTTAGCATAAACTTCAATTATTTGAACAATATTGGGATGTGTTGCACACATCATGTGCAGACGTACCTTGAAGAGAAGGGAAGAGCTGTTACTGCACACAGGGACAGGCAGCTGAGCCCTGCTGAGCACTGACACTGCTCACCTCGGCATAAAAACACCCCAGACCGGCCCCCAGATTTGTCACAGATTATGGGATCACACACAGAGCTCTGGGAAAAAGCTCAATCTTGGAGTTCTTTATAGAAATTTAAAGACAGAACCAGCTTTAATGTAGCAATGCAGGTGTGACTGGAAGAGAAATTTAATGAATAAGCCTAAAATTCCATAATTTGGCTTCTTTCATGGCTCAGCACTCGCAACACCTGGAACAGCAACTCCTGTCCCAACATTCAGGAATTCTCCCCATTTTAAAGCTCCCTGGGCTGCTCAGTCAAGCCAAGTCTTGGTGCTTTTTGTACACAGATGATTTTTAGGGGAATTTTAAAGGAGAATTTGCTCAGTAACAAGAAATGGAAGTTGCCTAAACCTCGAGGACAATTAATCCTTCTTTAAATTCCCGACAGCTTGGAGGAGTGCCCATCAATCCACAGGCTGACAGTTTGGCACCTCAGGAACTCCCAAGCAGTGTCAGGAGCTTGGAGTGTCTGCTTTAACTCCTGGCACATGGAAAAATCCATTTCCAGAATAAGTTGGAGCATTCTTGGAGCAGTGACATCCAAGATTGAGACGCATGGAAACAAAATTCCCTCTCAAACTGGTTCTGTTCCATTACAAGGAGAAGAACAACTTTAAAATACAGCTCAATTAATTATAAATAAATCTCTAGAAGCACAGCCAGCAAATGGGGGTTTGGTGGTGGGGTTTTTATTTTTAAAACATCCCAACAATTGAAGGGGTTTTTTTTTGGAGAGAAAAGCAGGAACTGTACCTCATTTCGAGCTTTTGGACGATCGAGGAGGATTTTCAGTGCAAAGCGCTCTTGGGAGGATTTTTTCATGCAGACTCTGGTATTACAGCAACAAAATCATTCAGTCAGCAGGGAGGTTAAAAAGAAACACCTGAAGCAGTTGATTTGTAGCTCTGAGTTTGCTCTCCATGTGGGAATTCCCCCAATCTGGGATACACAGGGAACATCCCTCACCCTAAATTCGGCCTCAAGAGAGATTTTGGATGGAAATAACCCAAAGCACCTCTGAACACCCCCAGTGACGTTGAAATAATTAAAGAAATAGGAATAATAATAAGCATAAAGGAATAGATAAGGTGGTTTGGGAAGGAAATCCTCATTTTGGCTGATTTTTTTTCTCTTTTTCCCCTCCATTTCACAATTGGGGAAAGGGCCCATGTTTGAACAGGCAGCCAAAAGAATAAAGCATGAAATGGGTGTTTTAATGAGGAGAACCCAGACAGGAAGATAAATGATGGGAAAGACAAAGGGAGCACCAGGAACAGCAGCACAGTGGTTTTCCAGCACAAATTCCCATTCCCTGAAGGGAGAAGCCTTGTTGGAAAAGTGTTTTCCTTTCCAGAAAGCATCCCAAGGGTTAGAAATCCATGAGGAGCAGGGCTGGGATGCAAGGCCAGTGGCAGTGGCTGCTTTGGGCTCACGGGAAGAGCTGGAAAAACAACTGGGAAAGGAGGGAAGGGGCAGGGCTGGGGCAGCAGGAGCCAGGGCAGGGGGGTTCAGGAGGAATTTCTGTTGTCATTATCCCACAATCAGCTCCTGCTCCTGCCTGGCTGTGGGAACGTGCCAGGACAGGGAAGGGAGGAGAAGTTTTCCTTCCCAAATTCACCCCAAAAGACAAAACCCTTCCTGCATGACCCACGTGGGGCAGAGGCATTGTTTGTTGATAATTTATCCACATTTAGTAAAATACTCACTGACTCCTCCACAGGGCAGGGATAATTCCAGAGGGTTCCCTTACCTAACAGGCCCACTGATCCCAGCTCCCAGCTTCTGAGTCCAGTTAATGTTGTATTCCTCTAAAATGGAGGTTTCCTGTTCAGGAAAGAGCAGGAGGAGGGGAAAACACAGTCAATAAATACATAATAAATAAAATTACTACAGCCTTTCCAAAGAAACCTCAGCTCAGCAGATCTGAGTGTAAAAATGCCTGCTGGGGAGTTTGCTTTCCTGAGGAAAATTCAATGTAAATATAAATAAATATCAATGCTCATGTCATGATTTACCTGATTAAAATTGTTTCTGTGCAGCTGGAATTTCAAAACAGGGTTATTGAGAGCAGTAAATGTGATTTTGTGCTTTTAATACCCAAAGTGTAACAAGGGCATCCCTCCCTGATTCAGTTCCAGCTTCCTACCTATAAACAATCAATCACAGTGAAACAGGGAGCCCATTTCAGCATTAAAATGCATTTTTTTTTGGTCAGAGAAATCAGAAAATTGCAGGTTTCAAACCTCTGGAAGCAAATTAAACCCTGCTTGATTAATTTTAGATTTTTCTGATAATGAACCAGGCTCCTTTTGTCCAAATCCACAGAGACAGGGCTGGGTTTTGTTAGGCCACAGCTTGGGTGCTCTCAACATCCCAAGGCAGGCTGTAAATCCAGTGCTCAGAGCTTTGATTGATGCCCTGAGCTGGGCCTTTGTTCCTTTATTAAATTCCTGCCTCTGCTCAGGATAAATCACAGCCAAAGGAGCTGCTGCACCAGCAGCACTGGGGAAGGAAAGGGAAAAATAATTCCCAAATACACTGGAAATTCATGGAAGAGGCCAGCCCTGAAGGTTTTACAAAGGGTTTAAAAGGAAAGGAGAAGAAATCTCAGTGGATCCCAGAAATTTGTGGGTTTTGGGAGGAGCTCAAAGGAACTTCTTATCAAATCAACTCAGATAAATTTCACTTGTGAGGAGCTTGTTAGAGAAAAACTGAATTAATTTTCCTGATATTCAGCTGCAGAGAACTGAAAGCAGCAGGGAGGGGGCTGAAAACACAATTTTAGGAAAGCATTCATGAGCATTTAATTTCTATTCCCTATTCTGTGTATTTGCCATTGTTTTATAGAAAAAGCAACAGTTTTATGTCCTTCACTTTTTAAATTTGGATCCCAACCTTCATCCCAAAGCAGCTTTACAGCTCAGGAGTTCAAATGAATAATGAAGTGGTCCAGAAACACAAATGACACCAAATTCAGGATTTGGGAGCTCTGATGCCCAGCAGTGCCCAGCATCACTTCCACCTCCCACCTCAGGAACTTCAGCACCAGGAATTCCCAACATTTTCAGGGAAAGGTTGGACTTCACCACCTTGGGGGTCTTTTCAGACCTTAAGGATTCCATGATTCTGCTCCTAAACAGCTGGAAATGCTTCAAAAGCAACAATGTGTTTGAAAATATCCAAGTTTTTCAGCTGGGAAGCACAAAGGCTTGGATTCCTGGGCACATCTGGGAATCACCTGCCCTGCAGCAGCCCCTGCACAGCTCCAAAATTCCAGGAACCCAAAACTTCTGATTGCTCCATTAATTTTCAGTGGGAAAAGGGGATAATGAGATGAAATATCTGGAATTACAGCAAAGTTTCACACCCACGTGGAGTTGGGATCTCCCCAGCAGCAAAATTCCCTCCCACCAAGCCTGAGCCAACAGCTTGGGCACTGTCCCAGCAGTCTGGGATGCTCAGAGCCTGGAAAAGCAGAATTCCCAAAGCTCTCCCAGCCTGGATTCCACCAAGCTGCTCTCACACATCAGCACTGCTCAGCCCCTTCTGATCTGAGAGGGCTTTTCCAACCTCACTGATTCCATGATTCCACTGGATACTGATGGGAAAAGGTTTGAGAAAGGGAGTTTGGGAGTCATAGGGTGCCTAAAGGAGTGCAGGCTGCTTGGAGAAATTCATGGATCCAACCAGAGAAATGTCACATCCTGGGGAATTCCCCCCCTGCTCCTTCAACCTCTCCTCAATTCCCAAACGTGGAGCCCTGTCCTGAAACCCAGACCTTGAACCTGAGAACAACCAAACCTGACCTAAACCAAGCATCTGAGAAG
>VZUA01053101.1:19082-30759 GCA_013401035.1 Horornis vulcanius
ATATAAAAACATATAAAACATACCTCACCAAACTTTCTGTTTGAATAACTGTTGTGAATACTATTTGTGATTTGAAATAAGAAGTGAGGGGAAAAAAGGTGGAGGAAAACTTCTGCATATAGCTTGAGGAGAAATAAACTGCTGAGAACTTGCATATACAGAATTGATGTTTTTGGGGGAAAGCTTCACATTATTTACATTTAGTAACAGAGAAGTACTTTATTTTTTTAGTATCATTAAAGAAAGCTTTTCTGTTGTATTTCACCTTTTATCAGCATGTATTAAAGCCTATGGACATTATGCTGGGTAACAGCCCTGTTTAACTTGTTAATATTAAATAGTTATGGCAGACTTTATTCTTCCTAAATGTTTAGTGCTTTCAAAGTATTACAGCAGCTGGGAAATCTACACATTAACCTCTCAGTGAAGATGAAAATACTTATTTTCATGTTAATTAAATAGAATACTATATTTAAAAAGCCTTCAGAGGCCAGCACTGCTGAACCACTGGCACCAGCACCACGTTTGGCATTATCCAAGAGCTGGTTTGACATCAATGACAAGAAGTGGCTTTTGGAAATGAGTTTGGCACTAGACACCAAAAATATTTGCCATTAGTGTTTGAGGGTAGGTTTAATATGACTTTTTCCTGAAATTAATCTGGATAGACAGCATTATGGAGATTGACAGGACTTGTCCAAAACCATAATGTAGCTGGAAGTTTAAAACATATTTGCCTATTCTCACTGACATACTTTCTTAACAGACTTCTGTGGGAAACAATTCCAAGCCATGGCTTTTATTATTTTATTATTTATGGATTTTATTTCAGTCCTGAATGCCTATCTGGGTGTTGCTGTCACGAGCCCCTACATTTTTTTTTTTTGCTCTAATTTATCATTGCATTTAATTAATGGATTTATTTGTTCTGCATTATTTCTTAAATAGCAGAAACCTAAAAACTGCTGAGACTGTGAAGAGGGACTCACTAATCAACACAGTGCTCCCTTGGCAGTGTGGCAAACTGAGGAGATGAGGTGCAAAGCTGAGCACCAGGATGAAATAGAGAGCAGCACATTTTTTTGCACGCTGCACTACAAAGAGGGAGAGAGGGAAGCAGGGAGAGAGCTTCGCCTCCTTCCTAGGAGAGATTTTTACAGTAATTATACAGCATGAATTTTAAAATGTGATAACTTTCAGCTGCAGAGGTCAACATCTTCCCATTTGGATGCCTGACTTCTCCTGGGTGGTGAGCTTCCAGGCAACCTGCTTGGGAAAAAGAGGTGACAGCCAACTCACTGCCTAATTGATTTAGGAACGGTGCCCAGGGAGACAGTCCAATTAAGTTTACAAGCTGGCAATTAGCAGGAAAGGCCTCTAAATCCCTGCACTGAGAGCCTGCTTGCCTTGGTAGGAACACAAATGTGCTAAAGATAGCAAGGGGAAAGCTGTGCGCTCTGGAAAGCTGCGGTGAGGAAACCTCACCAGGGAGGGCTGAAGAAAAGCAAGGTAGAGGTGGGCAGAGTGCCTCCTGCTCAACTCCATCCCACCAAAACGGGACAGAGATAATTTAGAGGGTTTTGTTTGTTCTTTTTTTAACGGCCAACGTGCACAAACCCATCAAATAGTTGTTATAATTAGTGTTCTGGGGTACTCTGTAACTATTAGACCTGTCATTGTGCTTCATGCAGCTAATTATCTCAAAATAAATGATAACTTGCAAACAGTTTTTTTAAATAGTTTTGTTTTTTTTTTTTTTGGATAACAGCAACAATCTGGATCAGCTCTTTTAAAACTACACAACTATAAGTCAATCCAACTTTTTTTTGTTGTTGTTGTTACTAACATCCTATTATATTATGTTACCTTTCTGCAGTGGGGCACTTGGTTAAATATTTTTAATCAGTCTTTCAAATTTTTAGGTCTCTGGTAATTTTAGACAGGTTTTTTCCCCACAAAACTAAATGTGTGTCTCATTCAGTAAAGAAATAAAGTAGATTTTCAAATCTTACTATCACCTAGGTTGTTATCTTGAGTCTTTCGGTGTATTGCTTGCTTTTGGGTTGGTATTTTTTTTTTTTTAATTAAAAAAGGTTTCTTCCTAATCTCAAGAGCTTTATAGAAAAGAACCATTAAAATCTCCCATAAAGGTCCACAGAGGTAATCCTGTTTTCCTGGACAGACAATGGGCAGAATGCTGAAATTTTCCAGGATGGCTCTCTGCCTGCTGAAACATTGGCTTGGGAGTCAGAGGGTTTAAGCATGATTGTTTTTTTTTTTAGCTCTCACAATGGGCTTGCCCCACTGTAACTTGCCTGACTTGAATGAAATGAATACACTCCTCACTGATGAGCCACTGCAGGGGTTTTATTCTTGGTTCAGCCACTGTGTAACTCTTGGAAAGCCCTTTAGCTTTTCTTTACTGCTTCTTGTTTTTCTGCTTGTAAAAGGAAGTTAGTTGTGGTTTTACCCTTTTAAACTCTCTTCACACCTTAAATGAGGAGTGCTATAAAAAATTCTAAAATTAGCATCATTACTTCTTTTATTCACAACTCCTTGCAAATTAATTGAGAGACCAAACTTCTCTGAAGGTTATGAAAATCATTCTTCTTCTGTGGAAAATCTTCAAAGGAAAAAAAAGAGGTGCAACTTCATGTACTGAAGCCAGGAAGAACAAAATACTGGACAAATACACACCATACATGCAAAAAAAATTGCTAAAGAATACAGCATTACTATTCTATTATTAAATATAGCTTATTTTAAGTTGTTAGGTTTATTACTACAGAATGAATACTATCCTTAAGATTATATACTACTGATTAAACGAATTTTCCAGAGGAAAAATTATTAAAGTAGTGAGGAACATTACGGGACGCTGATCAGACAGCAGATTGGGGTCCTATTCTATGAATAGGAAAAGGTATAAAGTTACTGTGAAACATAAAGAACCCCTTGGTATCTTCAGATATCTTTGGAACAGTTTGCTTTTAAGGTATATGAGACCATACTTAAAATTAGGGGCCATTTTTAATTTTTATCTAGAAGTGCTGTAGAACTCAAATTTTGTGAGACTGTAACGTAGACAAGAATTAATAATGTGGGTCAGTCACATTCTCAAAATGGAGCTCTGAAATCTACTCTTTTAACACTTAAAAGGTTCACTTGTTTGACTAAAAAAACTCTGCAACAGAGTTTGATCCATATTTGTTAGTCTGGACCTATGTAACAGGTTAGAAGGACAGAAGATAAAAAAAAACAACCTTGTGGGACACAGATGTTTCTCTAACAGCTCAAGGTTCAACAGATGTGCTTAGTGACTTACCAAGTTTAAAGTGAAGCACTCCCAAGGGTCCTTTATCAAATCTGACCAACAAAAGATCATGAATATCCACGCTGTCAGGACTGGGAGACGCACCTGGAGGAGCAGCCCACTGGACCTGGGTGAGGCTGGTGGGCACCTCGCAGTGTTTGCTGAATTGCAGCGTTGCCTCAGGTGAATAGTCCTGCGCCAGGAGCTGAATTTTAACTGGGGACAGAGCAGTGTCAAAAAGCTGCAGCTCCCCTTGAGAGCTGCCCACCACCAGCACTGCTCCGGAGGGGTGGTAGGTTATCACGGCAGGGAGCACCTCTGCCCGGGCCAGCAGAGTCACCTGACTGTAGGCTTCGTACAGAACCACTGAGGAGTCCTCACAGCCCAGCACCAGCTTGTCCTCTGTCACATCCCTGCAGCAGCTGGTGGCCCTGGCTGGCAGGGGGATCCTGGTGACGGCGGCACACTGGATCCTGCTCCTGACGCACTTGTAGACGCAGCTGTCGGCCATGGGCTCCTTGGCTGCAGACAGCGAGTGCTCCACTGTCAGCACCTGCTGGGGCTGCACAGAGCTGAACCTGGCATCCAGAGGGTCCCACTCCGTGCGGATGTAACTCAGCACCTGGCAAAAACCCCAAATTTGTACCGTTTCGGTGCTCGTTTGTAGCGGTTTGCTCGTTAAAAGGAGGGCGCCGCGAAGGCGCCTTCCTGCGGGTCAGTCACAGTCATGCTCTTAACTGAGGGACAGCCCTGGGATTGTGGCTGTGGAGTTTGGATAGAAGTGTGTGACAGGGTGCAAAACTCAGAGTTTCAGGGTTTAGAATACAGTAATAGATATAAAGCAAGATGGAGGTTTAGAGGCTGAGTCCTTTTTCACTTTCTCTCCATGGCTCTGGGTGGGATTTTGTGACTGGATAGAAAAATCCACATTGTGGGCCATGGGTGGTTGGTTATTGGGTTAACAGTAAAAATAATTTAGCTGTCATTTCAAAATTAGACAGTTTATCCTTAAAAGGCCTTGCAGAGAGGGAGATACAGCTCCATTTTTTGTTTGTTAGCTAGAAGTGCTGTAGAACTCAAATTTTGTGAGACTGTAACATAGACAAGAATTAATAATGTGGGCCAGTCACAGTCTCGAAATGGAGCTCTGAAATCCACTCTTTTAACATTTAAAAGGTTCATTTGTTTGGTTAAAAAAAACTGCAATAGTGTTTGATCCATATTTGTTTGTCTGGACCTATGTAACAGGTTAGCAGGACAGAAGATAAAAGAGGGGATGATCTTAACAGTGATGGTAAGAGGAGAAAGGAGTGATGGAAAAGAATAACTAAATATTCACAAGTGGGCTGGGGTAAAAATCCCAAAATTCCCAGAAAAATCTACAGTAAGTGACTCTGAGCATCAAGCATAGAGGATCCTTGATTATTTGCTTTGGGCCATGGTAACAGAAAATATGACATTGTAGTGGTAGAAACAATGGCATGTTAGAACAGCACCCACTATACACTGCCAAATGAGTAGGTGGTAGCTGTTCTTCGGTGCCATACAGTTTTAGATGCAGAAAAAAATGAATTTGTGATAGCAGAAAAGTGGGGACCATTAAAGGGTACTGGAAAGTTTAAAAAATGGGAGGAAGAACACAAAAGGCAGAATGGGATAAAGAGAGAGCAGCTGGCAAAGAGCAAGGATCTGGAAACATGGGAAGTGCCCTGAAGATGTGGAAGCAGTAGTGGAGACCAGTGAAGATTCTTGTACTATGATAAATGGGTTTGAACGAGAGGTATTGTACAGAATTTGAGCAGGGAAACCATGGGAGAAAAAAACAGCTGTAAACAAGTTACAGATGAGCTCATGAAAAGCAATTTCATAAAAAAATAGAGAGAAAACCCGTGGCTCTAGAAGAATGAGAGCAGTGGAAGTCAGTCAGAAACTTGCTGGTGTTTGTTCATGCAGAAATAAAGAGGGAAAGGAAAATGAGAACCTGAGCTGAACCCTGCCCTCATGTATACCCACAGCAATCTCCACATTGTAAATTAAAGCTGCTGACCTGCCACAACTTTTGGAAGGCCCTTTGAGTCCAGGTGGTATGAAAGCACAGAAAGGGGTAAAAAATGTCATTAAAAGGTAGAGAGAGGATGAGGAAAGGAATCTAGAAATTTCAGGGTGAAAACAGAAAGGCACACAATGTTAGAGCAATTTAAATTTGATTTCTACAGATCACAAGACCAACTGAATATGCAATTTAGCCTTTCATCCTGTAAAGGAGACTAAGAAATTCAGATTTTTTTTGGCATACCACCCATTACTTCTAAAGTAGCTGATAAATTTATAACCAAGCTTTTTGGGAAGTTGATTGGACTGATTAGGATGTTTTGTTCTGACAGTTTACTTATTTAGTCAGCAAAAGGTTTTCTCATTCAAAAGGAAGAAAAAAAGGATTATTGTAATTCTCTGATGATGACAATTAATACAAAAGTCTTTGTTACTTTTTGATGAGTAGCTAGGGACGTGCAAAGAAGCACTAAATGCAAAAGCACCTGATGCAGAAGCCAATGCATCCAACCACATGAACCAATCTCAACAGAGGCCTATGAAAATATGTATCAAAGGGGAAAGGAAAGATTTCATTACTTTTGTAGTCTGAAAAACATTTTCTCACCTCAACCATTCCCTCACTAATGGCTTAGCCTCTGCAGGTAGTCATTTTATGCTCACAAAACCTTGCAGTGGCTACAGTGCAGATGTTAGAACTGCTGAAGTGTGTTTATTAGGGTGTTAAATTGCGTGGCAAGGAAACTCCTAAAAGAGGTTATTCTGGACAAAGGATTACTGTGACCACAGAGCTCTCTAACCCCAAATAAAGACAAAGTGAAGTGTTACTGTTTGTTCTGCAGTTTCCCCTAGGAGTATGGATGGAGACCCAGGTAGCTCTCTCTCAAATGTGTGAAGCAGAAATCTTGCCCAAGCAAGTCTTCAAAGCTTCCATAATTTCAGTGAAACGAGCCTTGAGGCTCTCTGGGACTCACATTTCTGTCTTCCTGTGGCAAGTTTCAATGTACTGCACTATTCTGCTACATATTTTGACCCCAAACCAGGATTTTTCTCTGGACAACTCTTCAAAAGCTCCGAGAAAGTCATGAAGATCCACACAATAATCAGGCCTACAAGAGATGAGAACCTGAAAGCACTATTAAATTCTGAAGAGAGACTGGCCTTGAAGGTTAAGGCAATAGAGAGGAAAATATGTGAGACATGGATTTTGCAACTCCACAGGAGTGACTGGAGGAAAACAGCAATGGAAACAGCCACAGAAAAATAAATGTTGCCATATGATTGTTTGAGAGTCAGCAAAAAAACTGCACCCAATCCATAATTTTGTCCTGCCTTCTTAAAAAGAAGGACAAAATGATGATCACCACCTTGAATTCCAAAGGAAGTAAAAATTTTGCATTTTGGAAGACTAATCTAATGAGCCTTGAGATAAGAAGCTTCCTACTTTTGAGAGCAAGGAAGTTTTGAGAGTAAATTCTGGAAATAAAGTCTAGGATAGTCTGGTGTCTGTATAGAACACAATCCTAAACTAGGAAAAAGCCCCTGCGAGGAGAGAAACTCTTTGTTGCCTTTCAAAACATAAGCTTTGGCATAATGTTTAAACACATCAGGCTTAGAGGAAAGCTTTCTAGACACTGCTGTTCAAATTCTGGCTGAAAACAAGAGAGACATTTCTCCTCAGATTGGAACAGATAAGCTGCTTCTCATGCATCAGTGGCCTCGTGTGCCTCTTGCAGGAAGAGAACCAAGCCCAGAGACCTCTTTGTTCTGCTGAATTCTGGCATTCAGCATTCTGAAGGGGGAAAAAAAATTAATATTCTCTTTCATCTGAGAGGGAAGATTTGGGTTTCTCTGTCAGAAATTAGTTTTAGTATTCATTCTTCATGCTGCTAACTGGAAAACTAAAGCAAGAGAGACACGCAGCTACAGAAATGTTAATAATGGTAAGATAAAGCTTTTTAAAGATAAGGAGTCTAATATCAAAATGGGGTTTTTTTTTCCAAGAAGATGGTATTCTGCCAATTGTTTTTCTCTCTGGTAAGTAGACACATGGTGGTAAATGTAGTGCATACAGTGCCTCAGCTTTCCACTTAAAGGAATCTTCTGAGATTCCTCCCTGATGAGCAGCAGTTATCTGGAACCCTAAAAGGCGACATGAAAACATTTAACAAAACATTTGCTTGTGGAATGGCAGAGCAAAAGCTGGGGGAGTTTCCTCAGAAATGGGCAGAACAGGTGTCAGATTTGTGGAGGAGGGGACAGGGCAGTGGATCTGAAAAGACAGAGCTGTAATTTCACAAGGCAGGGTGTACAGACAATTCAGTGTTAAATACTTTCCATAAATCTTAGACTAAGCACTTAGCCTTGGATTTCAAGAAGAGATTTCTGGAAGTACTTTGTATGAAATAAAATCAATTACTTACTTTAAAATAAATACAGTAATTTAAAAAAAATTAAAAGTTTTATGACATGAATGCTACAAAAACCCAGTACATAGATTTAAATACTGTCCATGTGATTTATACATATTTCCTTTATTAATGTAGCAGTCATGAACCACTACTGCACATTTATATTTTTTTTCCCCTTGAAGGAAAGAGCCCTGGACTCTGCCTCAGCTCATCAGCAGGATGAGGGATGCTGCACATGCCAGGTTCCCAAATCCTAGAGCCAGGAGTCATAACAATCCAAGGGAAGGAATCTGTTAGTCTTTGTAAATAAGAGGCCTGCTATGCTATTTAAAACACTCTCTTTCATTTTATGTTTGAGAGAAATAATAGTGCTAGCTTGTGTGGGCAGCATCACTCTTCTCAGTGAAAAATCTTTGAACACTTAAAATTGAAGTATTTTGCATAGAGTGCTGGGAAAGAATAAAGTCCACACAGCAAAACAAGTAAGAGTTTTAACCAGTAGTTCTTAAGCAGAAAATTGGCTTACCAGGCAGATGAAAAAAAGGAAACAAAAGAAACAGAGAAATAAGCTTGCTGTGAAATGAAAGTGGGGAAGAGAAAAAAAAAAAAAAAANTCCAGGGAAAACTCCAGTTTTCCTAGGCTGATACCTGTCTCTCTAAACCAGGGGACAGTGCAAAAAAAAACCACACTAACAACTAACTTGAACTGCACCAATCAGCTCCACAACACACAAAAAACCTGAACCAAGCAGCTAAAAAACACACACAAAAACCCAACAACTGCACCAAGCAGCTCAAAGTAAAACCACACTAACAACCAACTTCAGCTGCACCAAGCAGATAAAAAAAACACTAACAAAAGAAACAGAGAAATAAGCTTGCTGTGATTGAATTGTGTGTCTTTCAGACGAGAAAAAAAATGTTTGATTTATTTTATGGATGTTAAAAACTGCTTGTTTAATTTCACACAGTGAGGTTCCAAATACCAACAAACATTTTAATTAGAAATGCAAAGTGGAAAGTGTGGTCCACACCAGAGTAGTTTTAAATATGGCCCAGTGAAAATGAAAGAAAAAAAAAGATCCTGTTTTAAAATATTTCTAAATAAAAAATGAAAGGCTCCTTCTCTAGGTTACTTATTTGGCTTCACTGTATCTACAGACCTACATGCAATCTTATTATTTAGATCTCCAGTCAACACCTATTCTTATTTTCTTTCAAAATTTATCATCATCATCATCTTTATCCTGTATTATTCATTGAACTTCTAACCCAGTGTGACACTGAGGATTTCACATCCTTTGCTGTATGTGTGTGAGAGGTATTTCAGCCTTTCAGACACACAGGGTGGATGTTTTTCTGAGCACTCCAGTAACTGTAGGACAGCTGACACAGAAAAGAGCTGCTGTGCTTATTTCACAAATCCGAGGCACAATGTGAAAGCAATAACTATTAAATATTATCTCTTGGGAGAAAGAAAAATAATACTCTCTCTCTCTCTCTCAGGGAAATTATTTTTTCCACAAGATTGAAGTATAATTTCAGTCATTCCCACTAGCACTAAATGGAGTGAAAATAAGAATGGTGAAGACAAATGCAAAGTGCTGCAGTAACTGAGCCCTGGCATCAGCACCTCCTGTTAATTTGTGTTTGCAGAATAAAGTTCATGTTGATTTTAACATTACTTTCTCCCAAAGCATTTAATCCAAAGATGATTTCACATCAGATCCTATTCATTCATAGCAAATTGTCTGAAATAATTTCTGGAAGATTCCTCTTCTGGTTTTGAAATCAAAACGCCAGCATTATCTCAGCAGGGAGACAATTTAAATAACATTCTTTGATGGTTGGTACTTGAAGGTTAAAAAAAACCCCAACAAACCCCAAACAAAATAAATCAAACAATCCCCCAACAATTAAATAAATAAATTAGAGAATGGGTGATTTTACTGGAGGAAACCCATGCAGACAGGAAAGCAGACAAAAATCCAACAGAAAAATGCTCCTGCAGCAACATGCATTGCATACCCAAGCAAGGTCACAGTGTTACTGAGAAAAGCACTTTTATTTCTTCAAGGGACAATCCTTCACCAAATCTCACAGAACTCAGCACAGTAAACACTGATCTAAGAAAAAATAAATCAGTAAAATAAGCCAAGATTTGAGGGGGAAAACTTATTTCTGCTTGTAGAGGAACAGTGGTCACCTGTAGCTTTAATAGCAGCAAATGCTAAAAATGCAAAGCCACGTGGCAAAACTCAAATTGAATTCCTAGTGTGTTTAAAAGGTAAAATGCCTTTCCTTCCCTAAACTGAAAAGCTGCTGAACTACACAATGCCCCAAACACTCCACGTGCAGCGTGAATCATCCCAGCACAGAGAGTGTGGTTACAGGTGATGATCGTGAGGAGGGCTGGAGTTGTCTCATCCCAGAGCTATTCCTGTCCTCATCCTAATAAATCCTCCTCTGGTGGGCAGGCAGGATCACTCAGAAGGCTCTTCCAGGCAGGAAGCAGTGCCACAGAAGTGCCCATTTGCCTTTGCTCTGCCCCACAGCAGGAGTGGCAGCAGTTGTTTTGTGGTTTCTGTAGGTCAGCACTGAGGTGATGGCTGTGGGGAGCACCCACTCATTTCCTTGGGCTTGGTTTCATAAACTCAACATGGTCTTGTTAATCAGCAATTTCTGGTTTTCTCCTAATTCTAGACAACAATGTTATTTTTTATCCAGCTGATACTACTATTTTCAAGCAAAAGGTTGGTGGTATTACTTGACAACACTTCCTTTTGATAAATGCTCTAAACTGAGTAAGTTCACGCTTCTCATTCTTCTTGTATTGACAATAATCTTTCACTGGGAGCAAATAAATGTTACTGGTCAAATATGATAAATATGGATTTACTTTCATGAATAACAATGGCATGTCCAGTTTTTATTTCAAATCTACACCTGAGGAATACTACACATGGCAAGGGATTAGGGGCAAAGAGAGGCAAAGAAGCATGATTACAGAACCACTGTATTTTTGTGGTATCTGACCCAGACAGCAACTGTTTACAAGCTGTCTAGAAATGCTAACTATGCTTTTTTTATCATATAGAAGCTATTAAATGTCCTTCAGAAGTTAAAGGTGTTAAATTAAAGTTTCCCTCCAAGACTGTAGGGGAAAAATGCACCTCAGTTAAATGCAGACTGGGGGTTGATGCTAATTCTAGATCTGCTGTGCTATGACATTCTCCCATCCATGCACAGGAATTTAATCCCTGCCCATAAGGAACTCAAGAGAAATCAAAGAAAAAAAACCCCACCCCCAACATCTTCTTAATTCTACAGGTCAAACATATGGGTCTATTATAAAACACTGAATTCATATTCAACCTCTTGAANTTTCTTCTATTTCTGTTACAATATGGGCCAAATTAAAATGATTATGACTTAAAGCCTCAGAGAATGTTTATTATCACAATGATGTAAAACACCAGTGATGTGCTTGGGACTATACTAGAGTTTAAACCAAAAAAAGGATAAAACAAAGTGTCCTGAAAGATGCAGGGGAATGCTGTGATTTGGAAATCTCCCTAAAACATATTAAATGAAACACAGAGAGCTTTGAACTGATGGGGTGGCTTCTGTTCATTTCTTAAAAAAAAAGAGTCTATAGAAACCATCTCAGAAAGGAGAAATTGCAAACTGCTATGGTGGCATTAGGGAGATTTCTGGAAGACATGGGAAGGATTAAAATAGGCACAGGAATGTTGCCCTCAGAACCTGGACATACAGAAGCCATGGCAAAAAAGAAGGTCTGAAATGTTAGCAGGATGAAGTTTCATAATAACTGGCACAGGGCTGGAAAAGCTTACAAAGAACAGCCTCACATTTTAGCTCCCAGAGTAATTTTTTTTTT
>VZUA01053102.1:0-11599 GCA_013401035.1 Horornis vulcanius
CATAAGTATTTGGTGCTTAATACAGATTTTGAAAACTTGTTCTTTTTTCTTAACTTGTTTATAGTTGTCAAGCTGACTTTGTAGTTATAAAATGGCAGCATGTGGGTGTGTCAGTCAATGTGAGCTGGAAAAGGAGAGGGAACACTTTGTTTTCAACCCTCTTACCCTTCCTTCTGCCTGTTCACACTAAGAACTTCCTGGCTTTTATCCTCTACTGTACTTCAGAAACCTAATGCATGGTGTCAAGCATATGAATTACAGAGACACTGTAATTTCATAGATTTTGTAAAGTTTAAATTGGTAAATTTGAAAGTTGAAAATTTGAGATATGCAATGTTTTATCTCAACTGTCTAAGCAGGGAGTTGTTCCTTTTCCTTTGTCCAAAGCCCAAAGGAGAGACATAATTTAAGGCTGAGAGTTGTAAATCCCACATTGCTAAATGTTGAATATGTAACTTTAGATTTAACTCTGAAGGAAGTCCCAAAGAGCAGAGCCAATCTGCTAAATAAAGGGAATTAGAAATGTGGAAGAATGTTTTAGGATTAAGAGAGATTCCAGCCTCCTGATTTTCCTGTGTCAGAATGCCTTTGGAGGAATGTATTGCTGCAGTGTGATTACAAGGAGTGGGGATGAATATGAAGTTTTAATTCCACTCTTGTGACCCTTTCTGCAGCAGTGTTCCATTATCACTGTACTATTAAGTGTGGTATTTTTTTAGTTTCATTCATTTTCTCTGTTCTGGGAAGTAAAAGAAGAACCAAACACACCATAACATCAGTGAAGGGACTGGTTTATATGCTGGAAACCAGCACTGTTCTACAGAATATTGCCACTGCTTTGGAATAAAGGTGTCTACTCATTTAGGAGAGCTTGGTTAGGTCTCTGGCCTTTGATAAAAAATGTGTTTTTCCTAAATGGATGTACAATGTTTCTGACTAGCTACTGATGGTCTTTCTTGCAGACTGTGGGGATTCTCTGATGAAAAGAACCATCCCATGTATAAAGACAGGTAAAAATTTCTCAGTCACGTAGACGTGGGCGCTCTGTTGGAATATTTGACAGCTGAGAAACGTGGGAATATCTGCCCTACTTCCAGGCAGCTTGTGGGAACCCAGGATCCAGGGGGAAAGTCTAGATGATACAGCTGTGCTCGTGAGCTTCAACCCATGGACGGAGCCAGCCCTGTACCAAATCCATGTGGCCAGTTACCTGAATGAGAAGAGGTGTAAAATGATCACCCAGGATTTCAAGGAGGTAATTACCTTCCCAAGTCATCCCTTCCCTGGAGATTTCAGCAAACATCTTAAATGCTTGCTAAACCAGGACGTTTGAACAACAATTTTCAAGGAATTGTTTTTGTTTTTTTTATTGTCTTTGGAAAGAGGAATTAGGTGGATAAAAGATGAAAAAAGAGGTTTTATAACGCATGAAGCAGCCTATAAACACCTGCAAAGTCCAATTTTATATTTGACCGTCTGGGCTTTATTACCTTTTTCAAGCCAGTGCCTGGGGTGCTAAGAATGAGTAAATTTACCAGAACTGAGGTGCAAAGTTTCAATAAATCATTGAAGTACTTTATCAAATATGATCACAGGAAGGTGTTAATTAAATTTTTTATATAAAGAATGAGTGATTTAGTAACAGATGCTTCATTCAAGCTGAGGATCAGTTTCTGTGGGTCTTGCAGTCTGTGCTGTTGAGAAGCTCAAAGTGTCCAGACTGTGTTCCAATATAAAAAATGTTTCCCTTCAGGCATCTGAGGGAGGAGAAATACGGAATGTTTGGAACCACTCTCCACCCTTCCTTGGGTGAGGGCAGATATGTTGGCATTCAGTTTGTTTAATCTTTCTATTCCTTAACACTTAAAACCCTTGTTACTGCATGCACTGATGTGTTTAAGCTGTTACTGACACAGATGGGACAGCTGTGTGAGTATTTCCCTGGTGGAGGGGAGTGCACCTCATTTTGGAGTTGGTAGCTGCTAATCACTGAGAAGAATTAGGTTATCATGATATTAATTGTGTACAGCAGGTAGCAAGAGCAACTTACTTGCCAGTTCTAGTGTCAGAAGCAGTGTTGACAGTTGCTTTTAATTAAATAAGGAAGCTTGTTAACGTTCACATATTACAAAGCTGAAGACATCTACATTGTTAAGAAGCTGTAAGTTTAACTCCTTTGAAGTTGTACAACGTACATCCCTAATTATTTCCTGTTACCTGTGCAATCTTATTGCCATGTCTGTCACACAGGTCACCTGCAGAGATGGTGGCCAGATCCGTTACCCATTTTGTTCTCTGTGGGCTTCTTGTTCAAAGGGAAAAAAAATAGCAGCTTTTGCTTCTTTGGACCACTCCATGTTTTCTTGTCAGCTTTTTCTTTTTTCCTGCTTTCATTCAGTTTTCTTCTTTGCCTTATAACTTGCATCTGATTTCTGCAGGATGGACTACAACAGCAAGTGAATGTCACAATCAAAATAGAGAAGAACATAAAAGCTTGCTGCCGCTACGAAGTACAGGTGGGATCACACTGCTGTCCCTGTGTCCTTCCTTCACAACCAAGGCAGTGAGCACCTTAGGAATGTTGGGGGGTTTTTTCATGTGTTTTATTCTGAGATTGGCTAATCTGTAATTACCTGCATCAGGGAAATATTATGGCTGAAAGAATTTTTATGTAGGTATTCTCTGTAGTCGGTGGCTTTTCCTTAGTGCAGGGCTGCCAAGTCTGGGGTTATAGGAGTGAGGATGGCAAATGCGCAACCTCAGGAGCTCTCAGCCTTTGTCATGTATGGTGAGAGAATTCTTGATTAAGCTTGTTTTCTGAAGGGAAATGGGAACTCTGTGTCTCTGTGCTAAAATACAAGGAACATTAAGGCAGGGAGAAAGTAAATCAGGGAACAAAATTTCTTTTAAGAATAACTTCTGTTTTCTGGATTCATTTCAACTGCAGATTCAGCCGTTCTTTGCGAACTGTGGCACAGACTGTCTGAGGCACTCTACTTCCATCCCATGTAAACCAGTTCCAAGTGAGAACCACTTTTCTGTAAATTAGATTCCCATTGTTTTACAGCTGAGAACTGAATTTTTAACATAACTCTTGTCTTTTGCAGGTACAGAACCATCGGGTAAGAACTTCTTCCAATACCCTGAAACTTTTTTGGCTGCTCTTCTCCTGTTGTGTAGAACGAGAAAAGATCCTTCCTGAGAATAACCCACTGGGCAGGAAATATCCCTGTTGAAAATTTATTGTTTGAAAATAGTGATGTGGATAGCCCATAGATGGTGGTGTATGAACTGTACCAACCATACTGGGAACCCACCAAAGCTCCCACTGAAACCTCAGAGGATGTGAAGATCAGCACGTGGCAATCACTTGGTAACAAAACACCAAACAGCGACGAGCAAGGACAGCCCAGACCCTCATGATGCTCTTGGTCTGGACTGTCACATGAGGGACGGGGAGTTCAGGTCATCAGGGTTTAATTGTCCAGGGATTTCTTTCTTCAGGATCCCTCTTCTGAGCCACCAAGCTCAAAATTATGATACCAGCCAGGTATCATAATCAATATGTGCCAATAAATCTCTCTGATGGAGATGAGAGCCTGGTGTCTTAAAATTTCTTTAACAGTCCCCCTGTAACACTGAGTTCAGAATTAATTGTGCTAAGAATGACTTCACCATGATTTAATGAGGCAAGTATTTGTATGCAGTGTGAACCTTAAAGAGCAATTTTTTGAGAGACACTTCACTTGCATAGAATTCTTTGAGAAGCAGTTTTGACAAGAAGAGTCTTAATATAAAATACTTTCTGTCACTTTGCTCAGTGTTAAAAAATTTGCATAATATAAAGCAGCTTTTGGAGAGAATAGCTTGCATATATTCATTTTTATGAATGTCAAGATAACTTGTGCATAATGATTTGACATCTTCTTTTTTTGGCTGCAACACCTGTAAGGATCTTTTGTCCACGATTATAAAAAAAAAGAAAAACACCTGTAAACTGTAATGCACGATCCAAAATGGTGATATTTTAATATTTTTTTAAGCTAGATTACATGAACAGGCAGGACATGGGTGGCATGCCTGTCAAAGCTGGGTAAACACTGCTATTTAGAGGAAGGTTCTTGATCTGTGTTCTCAGTGTGCTGCACATACGGTTCTTTGTGTGGAGCAAGTTCATGGTGTACAGCAGCACCATGAAAGCAGGAATTGGTTTGGAGAAGTGACTGTGGGTTCTAAAGGGGAAGTACTGATCTACCCAGCAAAGGCAGGGTCCTCCTCCCTTCTCTGCTGCTCAAGAACCTTTGGATGAAGCTCTGTGTCAGGCACTGTCTGAGGGGTGCTTTTGTTTTGCAGATGATATGATGATATGGCTCTACTGGTGCATCACTGGGATCTCTGTGTTACTGGTGGGCTCAGTCATAACAGCTGTGCTGTGTATGACTAAAAAACGAGCAGGTGAGACTCATACCACCAGCCAGCAAGAAAAAATCCAATGCTAAAGAATATTTCTGCACCTATTCCTATTTTAGCTTTGTTCCTTGTTCTTCTGATGCCTTGCCACCAAGATAATGCCTATGAAAACATCTTTTGTTTTACATTATAGGACTTGCAATGTCCTTATACCATTCACTAGATAAGTAAAGCCTTCCACAGGTTATCCTGTCTGATACTCCATGCTCACAGCACTTCAGAGCTCATCAGGGGAAAAAGGAATTTCGTAGTTCAGCCCTTTGTTTCCTGCAGATTGCTGCAGATGTCTTTGCTCTTATTTTTCCCCTGCATTGCATAAGTGTTGCAAAACAGAAGCTTCCTGTTTGTCCACACTGTAGTCTTCCCCCTGTTCCCCAAAGTCTCTGCAAAATTAATTTTATCCTATTGTGATATTAGATAAGGTTTTGCAATTAAAAAGAAAATACAGGGCATAGAGATTGACATCAAGCAAGTTGGGAAATTGGGTATTCAAGGGCTAACTCCTAGTTTTCTGTGCTGCAGCCATGAGGCAGTTATCTCAGGGAAGCTGTGTAACTCACTGCTTGTTTTATTTTCTTTTTACATGAGAGGAAGAATTGGTAATCTTTTGGAAATTTTCTTCACATCAAACTTGTCTATAAGATCTAGCTAGGAACATTTTGGTCACCTCTTCAGAGAAGCTGCTGAAGAAAACAACATATTTTAAAAAGCTCCTTCTCCTTAAAGAGAGGTCACAGAACAGTTTGGGGTTCTGTACTTGAGTCTGTCAGGATTTGGGGGAGATGGGGAAAGTTCATTTTGAGTGCATTCTGTCTCTTCTCAAAGGGAAAATGTGACAAGAACTGGCTGTAGAAGAGTCTTTATTCATTCAGTAGGGTTTTTTTATTACACTTCTCCCTCCTTATGGCTTTATCTCCCTACACAGTTAAAGATTTTTTTTTAACCTAATCTGTGGAAGGTGGTGTGATTTTAAGCATTTAATCTTACTTCAGAACTGACAGTGACATTCTCTCTTCCAGGACGCCGGCGAGGGAAATGCCACCACAATGATTTGCAAGCTGGTAAGATGCCACCTGTGTTTCATCAAGCACCTGCCTTGCAGGTCTCACACAGGGGCCCAGAAGGGGCTTTTGTAGGCCCTTAACTACTTTATAGATGCTTCTGGAAACCAAAAGGTAGCCTTAGGATCTTCCTGTTTAGCTAGAAGAAGCTTTGTGTATGGCATTTGAAATGCTGTATTTGTCAGATGGGAGGTAATTGCTTTGGGATGTGGGGAGACTTTTGACCCAGCTGAGGCTGTACTGGCAGAAGAAGCTTTGCTCATCATCTAGGCCATAGCAACAGGAGATTAGTTCGGGGTGGGTGCACTCCACCAGAGAACACAGCAAGGTTTGCAAACCTCTTGAAGCTGCTGTTTTTGTGAGGTGAGAGTTGATGAGTCATCTGGGCATTATTATAAATCACAGCCTCACTGTGTCTGCACTTTCATATTAAATTTGCACAATGAGCTGTTGTCCACATACGCTGCCAAAATAGCATTACAGCCTGAAAGTTTTGTTAATACCCTCCTGTGCTGATGAGTGCTGACTCACACCATTACAATTTGGGGAATGTGCCTGCAGTGAATGTTTTTCTGTCTTCCATCAGCGCCGTACACCGAGCTGTCCCTGCCGCCCTTGAGGCCACGGAAGGTGTGGGTTGTGTACTCTGCTGATCACCTGCTCTACGTGGACGTGGTGCTGAAGTTTGCTGAGTTCCTGATGACAGTCTGTGGCACTGCTGTGGCCTTGGATCTGCTGGAAGACCACCACATCTCGGAGCTGGGGCCCTTACCCTGGCTCACGCGGCAGAAGAAGGAAATGGAAGAGCTGTCTTCAAAGATCATCATCTTGTGCTCTCGGGGCACCCAGGCCAAGTGGCAGGCCATGCTCGGCAGTGAGCCTGTGTGTCTCAAGCAAGATCAGCAGAAGCCAGTGGGAGACCTCTTCACCCCAGCCTTGAATCTGATCCTGCCAGATTTCAAGAAGCCAGCCTGCTTTGGAATGTACATTGTCTGCTACTTCGAGGGGATAAGCAGTGAGAGAGATATACCTGATCTGTTCAATGTCACATCCAGGTACCAACTGATGGACAAGTTTGAGGATATTTATTTTCGGATTCAGGATCTGGAGAAGTTTGAACCTGGGCGGATCCATCGAATCCAGGAAATCACAGCTGAAAATTACATCGATACCCCCAGCGGGAGGAAGTTGAAAGAGGCCATAGAGAAGTTCAAGAACTGGCAGACTGAGCACCCAGACTGGTTTGAGAGTGAAACCATCTGCTTGGATAGTGATGAAGAGTTGCATTCCCTGAGCAGAGATAGCCAGGTGGATTCACTGCTGAGTGAGCCGGGTGGGATTGTCAAACACCAGCTGCACCTACGTGAGCCTGACCCTGGCTGCTGTTACGTCCTCAACCTCCACGTGCATGAAGGTGAAAGTACAGGCTGCAAGCTGCAGCCTCAGCTGAATCCCTGTGGGGATCCAAATTCCCAGACTGTGGTCCTTCCTGCGGCTGTTCCTCGAATTCAGGTAGTGGAGCCAGTCTCTTCCATGGAGGACAGAAATATTCTCAGTCACCATGTGCTGAGCAATGAGGACTGCATGGAGGGAGTTCCTCTCCTGGAGACAAGCTTTCCAATGAGGAATAATGTCATCCTGCACGATGGCTCTGAAGTTTCAGTATCTCAGCAGACACCTGCAAACTTCTCAGCTGACCTGAGTGAGCATCTGAATGGACTCGTGTACCCTCTTTGTCAACAGAGTGTCATTCCTTCAGAGCCCTGTCTCTGCCAGGGGGAGGCTGACAAGCAGCACCAGCTGGTCTTCGATGACCAATGCCAAGACCAAAGACAGTCAGTGCAGTCAGACCAGGGCTACATCTCCAGGTGCTCCCCTCTGCCTCCTGAGGACCTTCTAGAGGAGGAGGAGGAAGAGGAGGAGGATCAGGAACAGCAGGTGGGCTTCCACGAACTCTCCCCAGAGGTGTTGGACAGTCTGAAGAGCCTCCAGAAGCAGCTGTTTTTCCAGGACATTCAGAGGAGCTCCAGCTGGAGCTATCCAGCAGAGGTGATGGACGTTGACCAGTCTTTGGAGGAGTGTTAGGCTCTGCCTGGGACCTGCTCTGTTTGAAATACAGGGGTGGAAGGTGGTCCCATGCAGAGCAGCGCTGAGACTTCATTTCCAACCCCATCTTTGTCCTTGTAAATGGCTCTGTGCTGGGATCTTCCTGTGTGCTGCTGGCATGCAGCACTGCCCAGCAGACGTGGAATGTTGCTTCCAATCTCTGTGGAGAGAAGCCACAAATGTTGGCCAGCCCTGTGAAAGGACAGGCAGTGGTTCTGTTCCTTGGGGAAAGGCATTACAGTGAATTCTCACTGATGGATGGCAGAAAAATTACTGTGGCTCATCCACTCGTGCCTTCAAAATGCCCTCCAGCTGTGCTGACTCTATTGCACTGGATAAAAGTCACAGGCATGGTTTAGAAAATAGGTCTAGATAGCATGGTAACATTTGCATTGCCATTTTAATGCACAGCTTAAACATTTCCTTGTAAATACTGTATTAAAGATGTGTGCCTTAAATTTCAGCTAGATTAGGGCTGTCTCTACCTGGTTAAATGTGCCTGGAGGTTAGTTTGGGGGTTTTTTCCCCCACTCATCATTCATTTGCAGCTGCATTTCCATGGTCATTCAGAAATCAAGTGGAGTAGCTGAGGATAAGTGGGATAAATGCTTAAATTGAGAGTCTCCATAACTCTTCCTGCTTTTCTGCTGGAAGGTATGTGCTTGAAAACCAGCAACAGCAGGGAGGGGGAAGAGGAGACCAAAAAATGAAAATTGAGGGGCTTTTTTTACAGTTTTAAGAAATGTGGGGCTGAATACAGAATCACAGGATGTGGGGAATCTGCTGTGTTCTGTGACACACTGCTGCAGTGCTGTTTGCTTTGGGATATCTTAGCACCAGAAAGATGTGGACAGAAGATATAGATAGTGACACACAAGGAAATGGAAGGCTATTTTGGAGGAGAAAAAAGCCTAGCCTCAGCAGATGCTGTTTGAGAGTGGAAATTATATCTGAGTTAAGGGAGGCTGAGCAAAAACGACTGTAAGATGGACTTGTGTGGGTTTAAGCTCAAGCACAGGTAGTTCAGGTTAACCACAGTGAAATACTGAACAGACTGAGATTCATCTTCCAGGAGCAGTGATGGTGAGGCTGGCATTTACCCTGTTCCTGCAGCCCACTGGATAACAACCTGTGAGATGCAAAGACATCCAGGCCTTTCTCCTTTGTCATCTTCCAGTCCATCTGTGTTTACTTGTCAAAAAATCTTTTTTCTCCTCTTTTTTAAAATCTAGTGTCTCAGAAGAGAATCTTTCCTTTTGACTTGCAATTTATTTTGTATTGTGTATATTTTATAATTTTGAGTCTAACCTGTGAGGTTTCTTCCTTAAATTAAAAACCAAGAATACTTTTTGGATATATTTACTTAAACACTTCTGTGTCCTCAATTCTGCCTAACTCCTTATTTTAAGTTCTTAATATTTGTTATAGAAATCTGAGCCAGAACTGAACTGGCTCACAAATGTCAAAATATTCCTGCAAAGCACAGCATGGAGACAAGCTGGAGCGAGCTGAGGGCCTGCAGCCTTGGGAAGTTCACATCCCTTCAGAAGGGGTGGGAAAGGAATTGTTTGTAATATCCATGCTGGACCCTTAGGACAGCTTGGTAACAAAGGGACAGTCCCTGCAGAGATCCAGACTAAAGGCTGGGAGCCTTCCTGCTCCACCAGGAATCCATTCTAACCCAACAGGAGCTCAGCAAGAGGCAGCTGTCATCTCCATGCTGCTCCAGTGAGAGCCCATTTCCCACATTATGTCAGTAATTGCCATCTTGATGATCCCACTTCTAAAAGTTTCTTTTATCTTACAGCAATTAACATGTAAATCTGATTTTTTTTTTTCCCCATGAGTCTTTTTCAAGTGGTATAAATTCCTACAAATCACTTAAATAGGAAGCTCAGAAGTGTCATCTGAATTTCCTTGCCTTAGTCATTCCCTTCTCAAATAACTCCCTTGGTGTTACAGCTCTTAGAATTTGCTTTCACTTACAGAAACTTTGAGGGGAAAATCCAGACACTATTTTAGCAATCCAGTGTGAGGAAAACAAGTAACTTTAACGCATCTGTTGGTCTCTATTCAGTATAAAATTGAATAGCCCAGCAAGAATCAAAGAAGGGGGAAAAAAGAGCAAAATCAGTCACAAGTTTCTAATTTTATTTTAACAATCTTGCTTTTTAAAAAATACAAGTTCTGATTAATGCCAGGGGGATGCCAAGTGTCCATCAGCCACAGGCCTTATCTCTCACTTCCATTTCCCCTCCTGGGAGTAGTCATCTCTTTTGTCAGGATAGCAAACAAAGAGCAATAAAATTCTAAATAGCTGAGTTGTGTAACAGAATCCCAAGGGACCTCTGTCTTAATATGGCACAAATTCGTTCAGCAAAGTGTTACTGACCTGGACCAGTAATTAAATGTTGGCACATTGTACAGGAGTTGTGCAAGGTGCATTGGCAGAGGTATTGCTTGCACTTTTATGGTACCACCATCTCCCTTCTGCAAACAGAAAGGTTTAAGTGGAAGCAAGAGCTCCATTACCAAAGAGGAGGGGATTCAAAAGGAGGAGCAGGTTTATAAACGAGACATTGAAGATCTTTAAATGTTTTTTCTTAGTAAATAATTGCAGGGGAGCAGAGCTGCCCTTTTAGTTGCAAGGGAGCTTCTGTATAGGCAACTACAAGAGCTTTACACATTTCCTAACAAGCTAGAAACCATGGCACCACAAAGAACAACTTTTTCTACAAAGGAATTCTATGCAACACAAGTGTCATTTTGCAGGGTCATCTGTCCCGGGCAACCTTTTCATCCATGTTAAAATCTGAACTGTGAGTTCACTGCCAATGGCTTAAATATGCCATGGCCAGATAAATTTCAAATATGCCATTTTTCTCAAGAACATCCTAACTGGAAAAAGGCACTCACTGTTGAAACAGCAACTTTGTTATGGGCTATGAAGGGGTACTGAAGTAAGACTTGTTAATAATTGGGCTGTGATTCTTTTGATGTCTCAGCTATGCTCACGCTTCAGTGTATTAGGGATTAGCACTTGGGTGCTATTGGGAACTTGGCCATAGGAGCAGCCAAACATAGTTGGTGATGAAAAGCTTTTTTTTTTTTTTTTTTTTTTTCCTTCAGCTTGTTTTTGGCAAAGTTGGTTGGTTGGGGATTTTTTTTTTTTTCAGCTGTTTGGCTGAATAATGGAGTAGTCCTAGGTTCAGGTATTGCCTTATTCTCTCTTGAATAATTATTTCTGAGCTTCTGCTAGCTATTTAATGCTGAAAAAGGAAGGTGCAAGGAAACAAATATCTGTACAAGCATAATATACTTGTAATTACACCTCCTTTGGCCAGGAACTTAGCATCCCCTCGACACATTTCACATCACATAGGAAAAGTTCACAGTACCAAGTTTTACAATCACAGTCACTCACAGCACCAAGATTGTCCAGACAAGAAGAAGTTACTGAAGAGAAAAGGCCACTGGCCAAAATTCACACAACTGCCCGTGTAAGGGCTCAGATTAAAAATAAAGCACTGGTGGGAAAGTTAAGCCTAGCTTTTGCCAGCTCTCGTTTGGCATGAGGAGAGCAGCGAGTCACCCATCCTAGCTGCACTTCTGAACAGAACAGCACGATTGACCCATCTTTTCTAGGGGCTTTTCCAGCCCCTCAAAACCCATCAGCCACCGAGAGCTGGGGGAGAAGAGCCCCATGGCAGCCCCACTTCTGCATCTGGGAGCTGAAAGTTACACAACTGTAAACATTTTGTTGTAGCAGTCCACCGGAGCAGGCAGTTGATCCCACTCTGTGAAAAGGAAGGTGGGACAGAGGCTCTGAAGCCCAAGCCCTGAAGGAAAGAATGAATGAGTGTGCGGAAGAAATCTGGGCTGCGCCTGCAGTCCTGCTCTGGGTAGCAGTTGGTTGTGCTTTATTTCTCCTTCCCATCAGGACAGCTTGAGAAAAAAAAAAA
>VZUA01053105.1:9526-20579 GCA_013401035.1 Horornis vulcanius
GTTTCTTTGTCTTTACTCAAATTAAATTTATATTGCCAGAATCAAGAATCTTTCCACAAATGTATGTCATTTGTTGAGTATTTAATCTGTTAGGCAGATGTGCATGGCAGTGACTCTATATCTTCAATGTCCAGTATTGCCTGGTGCTTGGTATAACCTTTCAAAATGTCAAGACCTGCCCATATAACTCTCTGAAGATTCTCTAAATATATTTAAGAGGACAAAGTAACTTTGGAACCTTGTCACTGGCATGAATTCAGTCCAAAGAAGCATGACAGTGCCCGTGGGAGTTCAGTCCTGATAGACAGGGGCCCAGGACACAAAGTGTCTCTATTCAAGGTGATGAGTTGGTAAATTCCTTCACAGTTTTAGGAAGGAGGTCAAGAACTAAATTGGATTAGCATATGAGCCTCCAGTGAAAAAATGTTTCTGTGTCTGAGTCAGGCCATTTAGCAAGAGAGCAAGTAAGAAATGGTACTGGGGAAGGTTTCTGGCTCATCAAAAATGAGAGAGACTTCTAGCCATAGCACCAACAGCTAACAAGTATTCATAATAACAAAAATGTCTAACAGCATGAAGTCCATTTTTTTTTCAAATGGGTTGAGTTAAAAAAAATCCAAGTTAAAAGGAATTGTCAATGATTGGCCATTGTGAAAAACTGCTTTTGAAGTCAGTTTCTCAGGTTGAGATCCTTCACCTGTATTTAATGTTTCTGAACCTGTCTGTACTGTGTATTCAAAAGGGCCTGGATCCCCTCTGAAAACATTCAAGACATCACAGTTAACATCCACCGGCTGCACGTGAAACGCAGTATGGGATGGAAGAAGGCCTGTGATGAACTGGAACTGCACCAGCGTTTTCTGCGTGAGGGGAGATTCTGGAAATCAAAGAACGAGGACAAAGGGGAAGAGGAGGCAGAGTCGAGTATCTCTTCCACTAGCAATGAGCAAGTGAGTGCTGCTACAATATTAGCTGTTGGGGCAATTCATTAAAGAGCACAAAGATGATGTGCTTTTGATTAATGTGCTATTAAATTAGCCTTGTGCTTTGTCTGCAGGTTTGTGATGACAAGACGGTTCAAAGACTTATTCTCCCTATGTTTTGTAGCTCAGTAATAGCAAGAATATAGATTTTCCTCTTTCCTCAGTTTCTTGGATGACCTTTGTGAAGTTTCAAAGCATTTGTCACGTACAGCACCTTGATAAGACAGATCAAGATTTCTAAAGTTAAATAGGAATGTTCGAGTCAAATGTCACAGATATCAGATGGACTGCAACACTGTCTTCTTGGAGCCCTATCAAGGGACAGCCCTGTAGCTGCTCAGCCTTTTCACAGCTGGAGTATGTTCACTTCGAGCTCTATTCTGCCTTCAGATCCACAAGTAACACCAGCCATGACATTTTCAGCAGGTCCAGCTAAAGTTAGGTGCAAATGTTGCACTTGAGGACCACACGACCAGCAACTGATGAAAGTCATTAAAAATAATTCTGCAAAACAAGAAAAATTCCATTGTTTTAACAAAGAACACAAATGGCTAAGATCCAAAACTTTTCATTTCCACATGGAAATTCCCTTATCATATCTGATCTTTACTAATCATCCGTTGTCCAAGAGGGTGTTATATATTCACTACTAATGACTTGGCAGTAAGGTTTTCATAGTTTGCAGGATGCTTCTCTGTATTTTTGGCAGCCCTTTCCCTGGCAACATCTTTCCTCATTTAAAACCACTATCCTTTCTCTAAGTCTGTATTCAAAAAAAAAAAAAAAAAAATCAGTGTATTTTGATCCTCTTCCTTTGTCCTCTTGTCAAACAGGTCTATCACCCAATTTGGAACTAAAAACTTAAAAGTTTAGAAAACTGTATGTTGTGATGGGAGGTTATTCCTTATCAATGTAGTTTTAGGGTTTTTTAGCCTGGTTTGCTTAGCTAACCCTTTGTAGCCCCTTTATTTAAAGTCTTGTGTGCACTCATTCAACAGTTTGTGGTAAAACAGGGAAATGGTCACAAATAAAAGATAACTGTTATTTTCCCATTTTTTTCAGAAGTATCAGTCACAGGGTCTGAAGTGTCTGTTTACATATTTTCTCTTCGATGCCAACTATTCATCCTTGACTTGGCTAATGCTTATACCTGCTTTACTGCTTTCCCAGATACAGGAACTAGGGAGTTCTGCTCACTGTTCTGCTGTAGTCTACAATATCCTGTTACTAACACTAGCCAGTATACTGCATGCTTCAAAAGCAGGCATAAGAACTTCTCTATAAGCATTGTAAGATAATTACCTTCCATTTAGATCTCATGCTTGTTTCTACTGTGAGATTGACTTTTAATCTAAACCATAAAGTTACATACCCCTCCAGTTATAATGCAGTCTGGATGATCTTACATACTATTTACGTACTTATATTCTAACTGGTTTTTGGGTTGATTCAATATGCTTTTCTTAATGTTCACAGCTGAAGGTTACTCAGGAACCAAGAGCAAAGAAAGGACGACGTAACCAGAGTATGGAACTCAAGAAAGAAGTGAGTAACCTCAACTTCTGTGTTTGTAGAGATAGCAAAGTACAAAAAGTCTGAAATTTTAATAGACACTCCTTCAATTTCAATCACCTTTTAGTGATGTTACACTATTAGTCTTGGAAGTTCCAGCCCCACAGCTTGGTACTCCTTGCTAACAAATGTAATAGTGCCTCCCACATGCAACTAATGTGTCATCATGGGAATATTCTGTATCGTGAATAAAGCATGATGTCAGCTTACAACATTTATTTTTAAATAACAAATTCAGGATATCAGTAAGTCCAGAAACAGCAGAAATTAGGAAGTGCAATGGAGCCTATGAAGTTTATGAACTACCTTTTCCACTTTGTCTGTGGAGCTTCCCTGTGCATCCCGCTTGCACGGTCAGGGAACCAGGGGCTGCGTTATTGCGCGTGTACACAAGGGGGCACTTAGAGAGAGAGAGCCGTAAATCTGTTCCCGAACCGCCAAGGACTTGTTCCTGGCCGTGTTCCAGCTGCATGAGGAACGCTGAGAAAAATTTGCCCGTATGCCCGTTCCTTGCAAGAGGATTCGGGATGCCGCTGCAGAGGAGGGCGCAGGTACTATAGCAGCAGAGCTCTCTGTGGTGGCTGGAACAGGGACATGGCCACTCCTAATTCCTGGGCAGTTGCCTCCCCATTGTACCTGATCCTGCAGGAGGCAGCGTCATGGATGGTGGCAGTGACACACTCTGTGCCCTGAGGCACAAACTATGTTTGAGTGCAAGATAGGGAGATTACAGGAGGATGTCTCGACGTTCTCACTGTGTTTTCTGTCAGGCAAATGCTGTAATTTGCTTCATATATTTATGTCTTAACATTTGCCTTCTTAGCTCTGATCGGTGATCCAGAAGTCAATCACAGTGACCTCCTAGAGAGTAATTGATTGCAAAAGGGAATACACAGTCAGCCTTTTGAATGCTGTGAGCAGTGCCTCATCACACAAACAGCACAAAGTCCAGTCCTGAGCAAGGCTTTGTCTCTACACTGCTAAATGAGCGTTAAAATATCTAACTTTTTTTTTAAAAAAAAAGGTGTTTGTGTCTTCAGACACTTGAAGTAGCAATGAGCATTTTCAGGAGTATAACTTAGATCTGTTCTAAAGAGAAGAGCAAGTGGTGTTACATTGTAATAACACAGGCAGCTAAATTCAGCACAGTACACTACAGTAACAGTGTCTTCTTTCTTGGTAATTGTGTAATTATACAGAGCTTCTGTGGTCATCCAAGTCTAGTTCTATATTATTGGAAGCAAGACGTAGACTCTCATTAGCCTTTCATCTTCAAAGGACCTTTGAAGTACTAATCAATCTTTGCAGCAGTTCTATGGAATCAGTGGAATATCACAGACTCCAGTGCAGCCTGTTGGGTCAGAGTAAGCCCAGAGTTTGCCAAAACAATTCAGGAGTCTTGGTTGTGCAACTGCAGTCTCTTAGGCAGAATATTGTGGGGCAAAAATATCTCTAGCAAATCTCTAGTAGTCCCAAGGAGTCAGCCCAGCCTCTGAGGTTTTTCATACCTTTGGGGAGGTGAGGTTGGCTGAAGTCAGAAAAGCCTGACCCAAGAGCCTGCCTGCTCTCAAGCTGGTTTTCCACAGGGATCCCACATCCCATTAGCACTACAGGCCTTCAACAGACACCTTTCACATTAATTACACTGATATTGCTCATGTAACATTTTTGCTTCAGGAGGAAATGAAAAGTTAGCAGGTTGACTTGTTCTATTTCGATACCTGATTTACAAGTTTGTTCTTTCTCTGCAGGAGCCAGAACCTGAAACTGAAGCAGTAAGTTCAAGCCAGGAAATTCCCACAATGCCTCAGCCCATTGAAAAAGTTTCAGTCTCAACTCAGACCAAGAAGTTAAGTGCCTCTTCTCCAAAAATGCTGCATCGGAGCACCCAGACCAGTAATGATGGAGTGTGTCAGAACATGTGCCATGACAAATACACCAAAATCTTTAATGATTTCAAGGACAGGATGAAAGCTGATCACAAAAGAGAAACTGAGAGAGTTGTGCGAGAGGCAGTGGAAAAGGTAACACTTGTTGAACACCACCTACACTGGGTTGAGGAGAGGCAATTTTCAGGATTTTTTCACATTCTTTTCTATTTTTGTAGCAACCGTTCTTACCAAAATGAATAAAAAACCTTTTCCAAAGAGACCACATAAAAATAGTCTCCATTATGGCTTTTTAGACCATTTCTATACCAACAAACCTACTTTAAACAGAAAACTCTTGGCTTTTTTGATTCTTGTCCAGTGAAATCACCTTGTGATCCAAAACTGAAACTAATTGTTCATTCATGAGTGTCTGTTTCCAAAGCCTTTCTGTCCATTGTTAAGTGTGATTCTAAACAATGTCATTGTTTAACTGCTAGTCATAAATAATTCTTCTTTTGTCAAACTTTCGACCTGAAGATCAAATAGGGTCACTGAAATTTGTTTGAATTTTCTTATCTAATAATAACCTGTTTAAAATTCAATGTCTAAGCTTGACCTGGTCACCTTTGGCTGGAGAGAGCAAGGCAATTTGGAGGATGATTTGTCTGACCTCTCTTAAGTACTGTCTTAAGATAAGATGAATTTCCTTCTGGATGAAGGACTGTGAAATGAACCTAGGGGGTTCAAGTGTTAATCCTGTAGGATTAGGACACTGAACATTTAGATACCTGAGCAAGGGCAAAGGAACCTCACTGACAAGAATCAAAAAANGTCCATTGTTAAGTGTGATTCTAAACAATGTCATTGTTTAACTGCTAGTCATAAATAATTCTTCTTTTGTCAAACTTTCGACCTGAAGATCAAATAGGGTCACTGAAATTTGTTTGAATTTTCTTATCTAATAATAACCTGTTTAAAATTCAATGTCTAAGCTTGACCTGGTCACCTTTGGCTGGAGAGAGCAAGGCAATTTGGAGGATGATTTGTCTGACCTCTCTTAAGTACTGTCTTAAGATAAGATGAATTTCCTTCTGGATGAAGGACTGTGAAATGAACCTAGGGGGTTCAAGTGTTAATCCTGTAGGATTAGGACACTGAACATTTAGATACCTGAGCAAGGGCAAAGGAACCTCACTGACAATGGATACTAAAAAGTACCTCTTAATGAACTCAGGGATGTTCTGTTTTTTTTCCATTGTGCACTTGTTGTAGATTTATATGCAGCTGTATATTTGGAAAAAACAAAATCTTTTTTTAAGAGAAACTAATAAATTTATAAACTGATCATTGACCAAATATGCATAGAACTTATTTAGCTGTTATTCTAGATGCCTAGCAGGGTAGAAATACAGTGACATTTTTATTTTGACTGAATCTGATTTTGTTTTATCTCTAACTGAGTAATTTCTATTTCCTAAATAGGAGAAATCTCTAATTAGGTGACCTCCAACAGCATCAGTAATACAGATTTAAAAAGTAGAGGTTTAAATAAGACACTTTTAATTCCAATAGCTGTCCCTTGACTTGCTTTGCTGACTGTCTTTGGCAGCTGCGTACAGAGATGGAAGAAGAGAAAAGGCAGGCTGTAAATAAAGCTGTGGCCAACGCACAAGGAGAGATGGACAGAAAATGTAAGCAGGTAAAGGAGAAGTGCAAAGAAGAATTTTTAGAAGAAATTAAGAAACTAGCAGGTCAGCACAAGCAACTGATTTCCCAGACCAAGAAGAAGCAGTGGGTAAGTTTCAAAAATTTATCACAAGAGAGTAAGTGGAAATGCATAATGCATCCTGCAGGCCAGTTGAAGGGGAATTATTCCTTGCTTTTAACTGCACTGCTCTTCTCTTTTCTTTTAGCATTAAGGCTTTCTCCTTCATATTACTGTTTCAAATCTTCCTCAAATTTCAACTTGGTGTTTTGATTACTTTCCATCTTAATTTGTAAGTGCTAACAGCAACATTTTCACGAGTCCAATCAGATCTTAGTATAAAATTTTTTTTTTTCTAAATGCAGTTTTACTGTGTATAAGATATGCTTTGCATTATGTTCACATTCCTTTGATCTTGAGACCTCACAAAGTGCAATATCTGGCTGCATCAATTTGGATTCCCCTGCTAATAAGGCTATTAGTGATATCCTTTTGGCCTTTTCCTCTCCTTGCTTTTTCTACAGCTCTTTTATATTCCTTTATATCTAAGACATGACATTCTGAAATGTATTCCTCTCTTGTTTAGTCCTTAAATGCAAATCTGCAGCATTGACTACAAATACCATGTTGGTGTGAAAATAGACATCTAACTTACTGTTCTGTTACACGCCACAAACTTTTCCCTGGTTTTATTTGGACTGTGGCTTGTGTTTTCTCAGGCTGAAGTGTGTTCTCCCACATGGCTGTACAGCACCTAACCAGACACTGCAAGTACTGTAAACTGTGCTGCTTGCCAGGAGCAGGGTGCAGGTGGGAACTGCTCTGCTCAGGAGCTGGAACCTGGCACACACACTCTGCTATTTCTTTGCTGATTTTCACAGAGCAGGGGAATAAAAGCCGTCGTTCAGGCAGTCACACAGCATTTTGACAGTTGTCTGTAACACACAGAAGGGTGAGGATAGGATTGTAGCACTGGTGGGGCTGGTAAGGAGCAGGAGCCTCCAGGAGATGGCACGAGCCAAGGGACAGCCAGTCCTGCCACCCCCCTGCAGCCCCATTTGCCTTCTGCTATAAAGGGCTGTTTTGCTGCTGCTCAGCCTCATTAGTCCCTGTGCTTACATGAAACGATGGTCCCTGCAGGGAAAACTCTGCTCTGCAGAAGAGTGGAAAAAATACTCAGGCAAGACAGTCGCTGACTATCACAGTTATGAGTTTGGTCTTTGGAAAGAAAATAATTATTTCAAATGCCAGAGCTCCTGTAGAGTCTTTATTTCTGTTCCTCACAGAGGTTTTACTGTGGGTGCAATGATGGTGCAGTGCTTGGGTCTCTGTCAATAAGAGAATTCCTCCCTGTCTGCCTGTCTCTGCAGACCAGAGAAGTTATTTATGACTGACTTGATCGAGTTACTGTGTTCAGTGTGTCACCAGCTGCTGGTGTTTGTGTGCATGTGCTCGCCTGTGGCACTGGAGAGGGAAATGGAATTGCCTTTGCCCACTATAGAATACATCAAATTACCTCTGCTCTGTCAGAAGTGAAGAGCACACATGTGAACCATTGTCACCATTCAGCTGACTTGCAGTGACTCGGGCACAATAACTTGATTGTGAGGCTGGACTTGGCTCTAGCTGCTTTTTGGTGGTTTTCAAGGCAGAATTTTCGAAAGAGACTGGCTGGAGTTTTGTCTGCTCCAGTGTGCCTTTACCATATCCTTCAGACTAATCAGAATGTGCCCTGGTACCACATCACTGAATTTATTAATGAGGACATAAAGCCTCTCTACTGAGCAAAACAATCAAAAGATAGAAAGAGTATTTGACAATCTTGCCTATTTCTGTGGCCTCAAACTGCCTGTCAGTCAGCACCCTAAATGAAGGCATCATGCAGGCAGCTGGTTTGCATGTGGCAGGAGAGGGAGGGTCAGGATAAACACCTCTGCATTCAAGCTGATGGATCTGCCTGCCAACACACAGCCCCAGGCAGCTGGACTTGGTCCAATTACACAACTCCCCAGTGATTCTTCCTTCAGTGGTACTAATGACAGTCCCTGGTGTGTAGTACTGCACTTGTATGCTGCTATTATAATGATACCTCCTTACCAAAATCTCATGTAATTAACACACATACTAAATGAGTTTTAGTGGCTTTGCTTTTTAATTAGGAGCAGAGACCTCTGCTTTTGTGTAATGCTGATGTCTAGGCATGGGAATATAGCTGCTATTATTCATACTGTATTTGTCTTTTTCTCATACCTAAAAAAAGTCCAGTTGGATGAAGGGACCACTTTGCTGGTGGTGTACAGTGACATGAGATGTGCTTCCAGCACTCAGAAGACTAATGCATAGTTAAATAATAACAGTTCCTCTTTCTCTAGCTGGTCACAATTGCCTTGGCTTAGCCCAATTTCATTTTTATACCATCAGAAAAATTTGGTTTAATACAGATACCTCAAGTAAATAGCAAACAAAAGGAAGAAATGTAAAGGCAGGAATAATAATGAGATTATGCAGCTCAATGGCCTCCAGGGTGCAGGCTGGAGTGCTGATCTTGACAGTGTTTCTGTTTTAGTTTCTCAAAGTTCTTTTATTTGTGTATGAACTCCATTAAAATTGGTGCATAGGTAATTTCCATTGACAGCTTTAAACTTTTTTCTCTTTCAAATTTATTTACACATATATTTATTTTCACTTGCAACAGGTGGTCTTTAAGTGAATGAGCATTGTCTGTGATGTGTACTGTCTGAAACAAAACCCCAAATGACTGATAACGTTTAGAAAGAGGAAAATACAAAGAAAAGAGGAGGCCTGAGGCCAGCTGGCATTTTGCCTCCAGTGCCACATGTGCTGGCACCAGCACAGATGACACTGTTTTCCTTTTGTAAAGTGGAGATTTACATCCCACATTTATGGCCAGCATATGTAAAGGGAAGTGCAGGACCCACAGATCAGTTGTCCTCTCCTGTTGTAACACTTTTTGATCTCTCCAAGCCAGCAGATGTGAATTTGGTCTTTGGGCTGAGGCCCATGCTGTACATAATAGAGAGACACAGCTGTTCCCTGCACCTTTCCAGCAGATGATCCTAATAGCTCCCACAGGCTTGTGGGCAGCCAGCAACATGAAAAACCAGGAAAACAGCTCTCCAGAGGACACTTGTTTGCAGACATTTTTACAAATAAACTTCCCAGGAGCTAAATTATGAAAGGAAAATGGAGAGGCTCCCTTCTCTCACAGCTAGGGCAGTCCCTTTATTGCTGATGTAAACAAATGGTTATCAGTGTAGCCAATGTAAATGTTGGCTTTCTTGGATCTGTCTTTCAGTTGTGTGGGTTGTTGTGGTTTTTCTTTTGAGACAGTTGAGTTTGTTTTCTTTGCAATTCCCTGTTTTATTAGCAAAGCTGTAGCTAGACAGGACATAAAAAGTAAATGGTGTGTTATTCTGTGGTTTGATAGCAGCCTGCACAGACTGTGTGATATCCCTCCCCCTGTTCCTCATCACACAATAAGCATTTCAGACTGGATTCCTAAAGATGCTTCCTGATTTTGAGCAGTTCAAATTCAGAAAGACAAATTTGAGGTTGTTAGAAGCTGGCTGTCCAGGATGCAGAAGTATAAATGGTACCTTTAGCATCAGTGCCACCTTAGTTTATGGAGTTTTGACATTTACTGCTTTTGCAGCACTCCCTTAAGGGGCATAAACCCACCTGAAGGCTGCCTGTGTACTGGACCTTCTTGAGGGCCACCTGTAGTGCTGACCAGCATGTTGCATTCCTATCCTTAGTCCCTCAGAGGCCACAGGGTTATTTTCCAAGTGGCTCTTACACCTGTCAGAAAGCTGGGGGCATTCTCTGTGTTCCAAGGTAGAAATCATATTTGCTGCAGCTTTTCCTAGAACCAAATAATTCTGCATAAATCACGAGCTGTGCAGCATCTTTCTTTTAGGAGTTTAGTGCAGTTCTGGTAGGCACAACAAAGACCAAGAGCCCAGGTAGCCAACCTGTGTACAACAGGCCTTCTTGGGTTTATCTAAGACTTGGAGGGAAAACCTCCTTTTTGATCTGCTCAGTAGTACTGATGGAGCACAAGATTTTTTCCTCTGGATGTGGCAGTGCTGGCTGGCAGTCAGCAAACCCCAGTGACAGCAGTGTCCTTGCAGGCTGATACCAGATGGGCTATAACAAACCAATAGTTCTTGTCTCCTGGGATGTTATTGTTGTGACTTTTGAGATTTTCTAGACCAAAAGGATCTTCCCCAGCAACCTCTGGACAGGTTGGGCTTATAAAGAAACCTCAGAAACACTGATTTTCAAGCCTGTGCGGAGCCTGTTCAAGCCAGCAGTGCCTGTTGATTTATTGTAGCTTGTAGATCAGGGTGCTATTCCACAAATGTAGGGCAAACGATGGTTCCTGCACTGCGTGGCTGGAAAATGTCAGTCCACCATTCTGAGAGATGAGTTTTCTTAAGTGAGAGATGATTTTTTGAAAAGCAATAATCCAGACTCTGGAAAACAGGAAAGCATTGGGTGGATTTGCTGAAGATTTCTGCTTCACTCAGCACGTGTGAAAAGTGCCCTCATACCCCTGGGTGCCTCCGAGCATAAATAAGAGGAGCATTGCTCTGCACATGCTGGGGTGTGCAGGGGTGGGGGAACACTGGTGGCCTGGTGAGGAGGGATCCTGCCAGGGGGATAATCCCATCTCCTTTGTTCTCCCCAGTGCTACAACTGTGAAGAGGAGGCCATGTACCACTGCTGCTGGAACACTTCCTACTGCTCCATCAAGTGTCAGCAGGAGCACTGGCATGCCGAACACAAACGTACCTGCCGCAGGAAAAGATGAAAGAGTTACTCCTCCCCTAGAGCACCACCCCAATGATTGCTATTCTCAGACAGAGCGGTTTTTGTTTCCAAAAAAAAAAAAAAAAAAA
>VZUA01053107.1:9502-24238 GCA_013401035.1 Horornis vulcanius
AAAAAAAAAAAAAGAGGTGACTTGAATTCATTTTGTACAGCAAAATTTTTCAATTTTTCAGGGATTTCAGTAAATACTATTAATACATTTTACACTCCAGGACCCTGAGAAATTACAGCCATGCACAAACTCTGTGGCAGGACCAAGAATATAAGTCAAACCACCACTTTCTAAATTGTCTGCCTTCTCCAGCTGCATTCTCTCAAGTATTACTGTTCTCACTCATAACTAATGATCATTAGTTATTTTCCCAGTCATTGAAACACCCCTGGAGAGCCCTTCACTGAGTTTAAACGCCGAGGGGGAGCTACAGATAATTGAGAGGCAGTAACAGATCCACTGCTCATGTATTTGCTGTTCAGAATATTTGGTACCTGCAGTTTACTGGCTCCTGAATGCCAACTTTTCAGCACTGCTGGAAGGGAGGAGCACCACGCAGGAGGGATGAATGTGGGAGGGAGGGAGAGAAGGAAGGTGAGGGGGTGGAAAAATGAGTCTAATGAATAATGAGGAGAGTGAAAAAGAATGGGAAAAGAGAGAGAAAAATTGGTTAAAATATTTAATCTCCATTGCATTTGCTTTTGAAGAGGAGACAAAAGACTTGGAACATCTTTTGTCTTGAACTAATTCTGACCAGAGATGATCAGCATGTGATTGTCACTTCTGTCATTTGCCTTAAGGTGGAGAAAAACAGATTGGTTGTGCTGCATCCGCCCAGCACATCAGTCTCTGTCTCCAGCTGCAGCCGGTGCCTGAAGCTGCAGAAGGCATTAAATTACTCATGACAGTGAAACTTGGCTTTATGAGCCCACATTGCCCTGCATCATGGTGCCAGCGTGGTCAGCATGTGTGGTGCCTGAGAGCTGCACCCTTCTTTGGAGAAGGAAACTCCTGGGAGAGCTCTGAGGACCAGCTGTGCCTCCCCATATAGTAAGTCACTTCATTTAGGTCTTCACCATTTGAAACCAGGTGGTTAGTGCAACACACATCAGCTCTAACTTCCTCTTGTCTCTCCCCATTCCTCTGTACATCTTTCTAACCCAGCCTCTTTCTGCCACATTCTTTTGCTTCCCTTTACTCACCCTCTGTAGTCCTCTGTCTCTGCTCACCCACAGTCCAGGCAGGGCCAAAAGCCACACAAGTGCCTTGTCTACCAGTCACAATCACACAGTTTGTGGCACCTTCCACAGCTGAGGCAGGACCTGCGTGCTGGCATCAGAGACAACAGCTACCAGTATAACAGTGACAGCAGCTAACAGTGTGCCAATGGCCATTGCATCAACAAATCATAGAATCACAAAACTATTTCCTTTGGAAGGGACCTTAAAGATCATTTAGTTCCAGCCCTCCTGCCATGAGCAGGAACTCCTTCCACTAGACCACATTGCTCAAAGCTCCAGCCAGCCTGGCCTTGAACATTTCCAGGGATAGGACATCTACAATTTCTTTGGAAAACCTGTTCCAGTGCCTCACTACTTTCATAGTAAGTATTGTTCTCCTTAAATCTAATACAAATTTCTCCTTTTCCAGTTTGAAATCATTATCAGTTGTCCTATCCCCTCTCATTTTTTATAGGCTCTACTTAGGTACTAGAAAAGGCAATAAGGAATCCCTTCTCTTCTCCAGGAAAGGAGAGACAGTCTCTCAGGCTGTCTTCACAGGAGAGGTGCTCCATCCCCCTCATCATCTTTGTGGCCCTCTAGGCCCACTCCAACAGGTCCATGTCCCTAGTATCTTGGGGATGCTGGAGCTGGATGCAGCACTCCAGGTGGGGTATCATGAGAGTCAAGTAGAGGGACAGAATCCCCTCCCTTGACCTACAGGCTATGTTTCTTTTGATGCAGCCCAGGATACAGAGCTGTGAGAGCACATTGCTGGGTCATGTCAAGCTTCTCATCCACCAACACCTCCAAGTCCTTCTTCCCAGGGCTGCTCTCAATTAATTCCTTGCCCTGCCTATATTTCTGCTGGGGACCACCCCTTGTGCAAGACCATGGACTTGGCTTTATTGAACTTCATGAGGGTCACACGGTCTGTCAAGGTCCCTCTGGATGGCATGCCTTCCCTCCAGCCTGTCACTCAGCAAGGCAGGCACAGCCCTTCATAGCAGTGGTGGTTCTCTGACAGCCACTGCCTGTCATCCTCCTAAACAGACTTAGCTGGATAAAAACCTCATTTAGGCTTTATTTATAGACTGGAGGAGTGGGAGGGAGAAATGCCTCTAGAGAATAATACATTGCTAGCCTGGCTTTTAAATTGATAAATAGCTGTAAGATTTAAGAAATGCTGATGGTCTCTGACTAACCAGAGGAAACTGCTGAGGATGGAAACTTCTCATGTTTTGGCAGAGACTTTGTCTCTCTGATTTACTTATTCCCTTTATAACCCTCAAAGCAAAGAGGTGCTGCCATTGCTACTCCTCAGATGAGGGTAGATGTAACGTGAGTTCTCCACCACAGCCACTCATGGGATGTCTGTGAAAAAGTAGGGATTTTTTGACCTCTGGTCTCCTGAGCCCTCAGGGAAAGCATGAAACTCAGCTTTTTGTCAACTCCTTAACTGGTAGTACACCAGAAGAAATGAAACAAAAAACACCTGCCCAAAAAGATACAATGTCTTTCAAGCCTCACTGCTAGCATTATCTTTCAAAAGTTATTACTTCAAAAGTAATTTATTATTTTACTAGCTGTTCAATAAGAAATCAAATAAAGTTAAGATGCCTAGTTAAAAATGTTCTTATTTTATTTTGTTACCATTGAAGGAACTTGATTGGTCATTTGAAATGCTGGAGAGAATAGCCAAGGAGGAGTTTGGGCTGGGTGAAGCCAGCTAACCAAGAGTTTTGTATTACAAAAGGGCTTGAGTAGGCTGAAATTCCAAGCTTGATGAGATGGTCTCCACTATGATTACACTTCTTTCTTGGCAGAGAACTCAGTACACCTGACATGTGAGCCATAGGGATGAAAGAGGAGTTTATTTTCTGTAGCACTACAGGATTTCACTTTGCTGGGTTTTGTGGCCATTCCTGCTCCTATGGCAGTGATTCCAGATGCTGGTCCCTCTCTTTGGATCTAAGCTACACTAAAGCTGATAAGACACCAGAAGTGGTCCAGGTTTGATCTGAGCTAATTACTTAGAAATGGGAAGCATCATATCTTACGTCAAAAATTTGTCTGAGCTGTGAAAGTACTCCCCCCGACACCTTTTTCCAAATGGGCCAGAAGCTGACAAAGAAGTACTGGTACTGGTACTTTGGACCTGGTACTGTGGTCCAAAAAGAGTTCAGTTCTGCTCATGACCCAATACCAGTTCAGTACAGCTGCAATATTTCAATGGTGCTCTGCCACATCCTGCCCTTTCTTCCCAAACCTGAAGTTGTTTGCAGGATCTGCTGCTTCCCAAGTTTGATGAATGCTGTTTTGCCTTTGTGTTAGTGTGTGAGTCCCTAGATGCACATCCTGGTTAGGATAACTGTGACCCTGACTTCAGTGGGAGCTGCTTCCTCTTACAGACAGTTCCAGCTGGACTCATCCCACAGCCTGTGTTGTATCCTTTGAGGTCTGGGGGCACAGAGACACGCACAGGCATGTCAAGCTGTGCCTGCAACAGTCGTGGAACCCTCCTCAGTGGTTGCTGTGTGGGGCTGTGGATGGGTTCTGTGCAGCACCAGGAGCGGGAGCAAAGGAGGGAAGCTTTATTCCAAGGGTGCTAATAGAAACATCCTTGTGCTCTGAGGAGAAGGAGGAGAGGAAGTGAAGAGTCTCAGAAATTCCTCAAAAGCTGCAGGAATTGGTGAGGGGAGGAGGTTTCGAGATGATACATACATGGTAGTTGAAAGATTCTTTGCATTCAACAAAGAGTAAATTTCTCACGGGAAACAAACAAACAAAAAAACCCCAAACAAAACCAAACATAACCAAAACAAAACAAAACAAAAAGCAGGGAGAACAGTAGGAGACGTGAAATGTGTTCACATTTGGAAAACTGTCTCTCCCTTCCATTTTCTTACTGTCAATATATCCTGAAAATCTCTATGTTTTTCTTCTCTTCCTACCCCACCCCCAATCAGGAGTTTAAAGTAGGAAATGCTGAAGTATTTTATTTCAAATCTTTCAAAATCAAGCCTTTTGACATATTTTAAAATAAACTCATAGATCTAAACTATTATTTAAGGGAGAAAAAATTCAAGTACATCAGCAGCGAAATGAACTGCAAACACAATGTTTCACTTGGGGTTGAACAAATGCCTTGAATTCGCCCTATTTTTAGTTTGCTTATCTCTTTTTCTTGAATTTCACTTCTACACACTTTCAGTTTGTTTGACCTTTTTTAACATTTCTATTACTCATCCCTAATTTAGTTTTTCATTTATTTAAATATTAATGAAAGAACAACAGGTACGCATTATTCTTATTTCTTAATCAAACCAACCAGCCATTCTGATGTAAATGCCTTGAGGTTGAACAAACAGGGGAAAGCATTCCATACAGCAAAAGATTTACAGAAATTATGGACAGAAACCCCATACTTGGGGAATGAGTCAGTCTGCTGCTGTTTAGCAGAAAAAATCAGCACGGAAGCATAGAGCTTTTAGAAGCAGCTTATGAATTTACAGCTTGCAAAGTAAATGAAATCTCTGTGTCTCTCATACACATACACTAACTCATTCCCCACACATGCATACATACAGGTCTCTGGTGGAAAGACAGGGAATGTGCAGTCTGCAATGCACATGAACTTTCTGTTTAGAAAAGATTTTTCCAATAGGCACAAAATCCCACCCCCTCAGCACCCCTCCTTCCCCTCTGTCTGACACTGACTTCAAGGGAGGAGTTGAGCCAATTATCTCTGAGTCCTACAGAAGGAAAATCTGCAATTTGCCAGTAGTTGTGTGACAGAGAGGGAGAAAGGCAGGGAGGGAAGGAAAAAGACTTAACTGGCAAATGTGAAAAAAATCCCCTTCTATCCTAGAGAGAGAATATTTTTAAGGAAATCTCAGACCAGAAGAAAAGACGTTCATGGGGAGGGATGAGCCAAGCAAGATCTGGGGAAGCATAGGGTCACCGCAGACAACTTTCATGCCGACCCTGATCTTTCTGCAGAGGATCTGAGTCGGCACAGAGGCAGGGTGGGCCAGCTGAATGCACCCACTACCCTGCATGATTACGTGCTGTTCCTGAAATTCTTTCCCCACAGCAGAGCCTACAAAGTACAACTTGCAAGAAAAGGCAGTGGGAGCAGGAGAGATTCTGCTTCTCCTTTTCTGGAACTGAGCCTTGAGGAAAAGAGCTCATCTGCCCAAAGGGAAAAACTGTCACTGGTGCTGACATTTCTTTAGCCTATGTCGGTTGACTGATACAGTACCTACATCCATGGGGGAATGACCTCTGGAGCCGTGCGATCCTTCCCAATCCTGCTAAGTTCTTGGGAAATACTGGAGAAGAACTGAGCCCAGAACAAGCAACGTAGGATCCACAGAACAACAGCCTTTTACAACAGCAGCCACCTCTGATTACAATTATCAGCTTCATCAGACTGCACTAACACCCAGGACTACTTCTCCTAGGAAAGAGAGGTAAGAAATCAGCACGGAGTTTGCAGTGAAAGTAGGAAACAAACATCCCACAGCAGTGATTTTGGTGTGCATGAAAATTACAGGGACACTAGTAGTGATTAAGAAGTGACAGGTCTGTTATGCATGATGCAGTTTGTGTCTGCCTATGTCATTTTTAGCTGGGTGCAATGATTAACACTGGGGTGGCAAACAGAGACACAACCAGAAGCTGAAGAGAGAGGTAGTTCAAAAGTCTATTCATGAATGGGGAGTGGTAGGGAGTGCATACAGCCCGATGGGAGGATGGAAAACTAAGGTGCAATAGCTTTTGGCAGGTTAAAGAATATCTTCCTTAGGTATCTCCCTATTTGAGCTCAGGCTCAAATTTGTCATTACCTCACTGACATTCAGACAAACGCTCTCCAGAGCATACAAAAGCAGGTTCATTGTCATTCATTCCGATGCCTGCCTATGAAAAGGGAAGGTAGAGAATAACACAGGGAGTCAAGAGAATTGGGATTTAATGTTGATTTTGGACCACTATTTCAGCTCTTTCTGGGCAAATGAGCTTTTCCCTTTATTTAGTGTTATTTAAAGATAACATTAATTGCCTGTATTTCTACGACATTCTGGAATCCCTGCACTGTGCCAATATAAAATACTAATATAAACTTCCTAGCATCAAGCCTGTACATAAAGCAGAAGGTACCACTGGGAAATAATCTATGCTTAAGCATTTAATAAACTGGAAAGAAAATATGTAGATTAAAGCCAGCTGGAGGTTGTTTGTCTCCTCATTCTCTTCTGATTGATTTTGCTTTACTTAGTACATGAACATGTGGTCTCTCTGTTTCCTTTCTTCTGTCTTTAATCTTTTCCACTGTGTGAGCCCCTGTGCTCTCCCCTGCCACTCACGGGTGTCAAGGCTGAAGTTTCATTCCTTTTCTGAGGATGAAAGAAGGCAGACTGTGTTGAACTAGAGAAAAACTGGACTGAGGGGATGAGAAGGTTCAAAACACAAATGTAAGCTCCCAGTTCAACAGCATGCTCTGAGTCAGGTCTGCAGCAGAAGTGATAAGTAGCAACTCCACAAATCAAAATGTTGAAAAGCATATTTTGACTTTGAGCGAAATGAAATGCAAGAAAGCACAGGAGTCTTCTTGACTGAATGCCTTGACAGGTGGAACAAGGACAGTGTAAAGTGATCTGGTCCCTCAGCATGCATGTTCTGTACAGGTCATAAAAGGCATTCACTCAAAATGTGTAACTATGCTCTATCTCAGATGCTTTTGTACCAAGTTGTACAGGACTGCTCTCTAGTAGGTGTAAACCACACAGTCCACTTGCCCCCATGCAGCTACACTGGTCCATCATGGCCTGCAGGGCTGCCTCACCCCTAGATCCTGGTCCTGGGCAGTAAAGCAGTTTGTAGTTTTTACAACTCATCCATTTCCCTGCTCTTCTATGCCAAATAAATAAGCTGAGAGGGTGGAAGGAAGCATTTTTTTGTGTGCCCATGGATGCAAAACAGTACTGGAGTGGCTATGTGGGATAGTGTACATGGCAGTGTTTCAGACTGAATATGGTATTTTTGCACTATTGAAGATAGGTCTTGTGGTAAACAAAACAGAGTCCAGTTCAAATACCAGCTGTGCTCCTTGCTGTCATTTCTGCCACAGTAATCCAAACAGTACCGTAATTCTGCATGTGTGTGTCCATCCAAAGTTGTGTTCTGGCATTAATCTGGCTCTAATATTAGGCCATCCTGCCCTCTGAATGTAATTCAGAGTGTAAGCTACTCTGAGGAGAGCATTGCGTTTTCTTCTGTGCATTAGGTAGGGCTGAATATGCCATTGTTATGCTGCAAATTATAGCAATAATAATAAATAGTGGTGTTTTGCTGTTTCCTTGGGCTATAGCATAGAGCTTGTAATGATGCTGGACCAGAATTCCAGAGACTTCTTTATTTAGCAGTGACTGTATCATCACTGCTGCTTTGGTGCTTAGCACATGTTAAACAAAGTAAAATATTTTAAGCTCTTCCCTGAGATAATTGTCAGCTACATAAAAGCTTGGTAGATAAAAGTGACTCAAGGGAAAGATAGGAATCCAGATCTGGACCCAGAAATGATCTTGCAGTGTCCATAAAGTACTTGCATTGTAATATTAAATAAACAATACCTAAGTTAAATAAATGGCATCGGGGGAACTTGATTATGCTTTAATAAGAACCTAGTAACCAAAATAAATTCTGTCCGAAGTGTGCCTCCTTTGCTGTAACAGTCATCTCTCCCCACACAGGGGCTGTATTTTTCTTTCAGCACACAGTTCCTTTGAACTGGTACACGAAAAAGGTCTGAGCAGCACTTTTTCTTTCCTACCAAAGTTTCCTGAATCTGAGTGCTATGTCAAAATGCAGTCTCCTGGGTGTCTAGACTCACTTTAGATGTCATGGGTTGCAAATCTTGTCTAATAGCTGTTTAAGGTGGCTGTCCTTCATCTTTTCTCCTGCTTGGTCTTAGCACCTGTGCTTAGCAAAGCCAGTGGCACCCACAACATCTGTATTTATAAAGACTGGAGTGCCTAAAAAATCTGTGTTTCTGCAGTTCCACTTATTGACATCCTGCTGCAATAAAGATAGTTTATTTATAGGGAGTTCCCACACTACCAGTCCAAACAGCAGAATTAAAATCTGATTTCTAAAAGGCCACTGGAGGCACAGATCTTTGAATTTACCACCAGCCAGTGCTATTTTGTGGCTCATGCTCCCTGCATCAGCAATGAATATTGCATGGGACCAGCTATTTAAAGTTACTGAGATGTCTAGCTTGCACTGATGTTAAGCATGATTCTTGTTTCTGTCTGACTTTTGGCTGATCTCAGAAAATTAGTATTATGCACAGCTCCTATTTAGGCAACCAAACAAAGCGATCTAGGTTCTAATGGCAGCTGCAGTGGCTGCAATATACTGGGGAATCTGACCTCTGTGTTTATGTATCTAAATGAGAACCAAGTTTTACTGAAAATCTGGTAATGTGTGACGCAGATGGTAGGAAGGAACCTGGTGTCTCAGTTGAAGTGCAGCTGATAAATTCAGCCCTTAATGTTTAAATGTAGCAGCAAATTACAATGCAAAAGCATGTTATTTTCAGTGTAAACACCTTCATTTTTATATTACTTTAAAAGAAAAGAAAGAAAAACAACAACAATAAAACCAAACCAAAACAAAAAACCCTCTTCCTGAAAATAAGACTGAAAAAGTTAAAGCATTTCCAGTGGAAAAATATCTGCATGGACCATTGGTGCTCTGCTCTGCCATGCAGGACTATGCTCCAGAGTGCTCTTTGGCAAGCTTGTGGTGAGGAGATGCCTTATTTTACACTCCATTTGGTTTCTGATCTTTCCTCCAACTCTGCTATTTCCTCTTTCAGGACCAAGCAATGATGAAGACGATGTCTGGTGGAAACTGCAACCTGAACGTGCCGGCCAAGAACTCGTACCGCATGGTGGTGCTGGGAGCCTCCAGGGTGGGGAAAAGCTCCATCGTCTCACGCTTCCTCAACGGCCGCTTCGAGGATCAGTACACTCCCACCATCGAGGATTTTCATCGCAAGGTCTACAACATACGGGGAGACATGTATCAGCTGGACATCCTGGACACCTCTGGGAATCACCCTTTCCCTGCCATGAGGAGGCTTTCCATCCTAACAGGTGAGAAAGTCAGGGGGAAGGTCATAAGGATAGATGTCAGCTTGAAAAGTGTAGCCTGGAGGAGATGACTGTTTTTTGGGAAATAGCTAAAGGGACAGCTTGATTTGCTACAAGATGCATTTCTATAGGGAGATATTTCCTGGCTGGCATGTTCCCAACACTACAAGGAATGCATTAGCGACAGCGGAGAAGTCCAGTGGTTGAAGGTCTGAAATTGAGATTTTCCCTTATGCATCTACTTTCCCCTCCTGATTCTTATTTTAATTGATGCCACAAATAAATGGCTGAATGCAATTCTGTGGATATAAAGAGCAGCAAAGGGCAAATCAAGCATGTTGTTATAGGTCACATGCAGTGAAAAAAAAATATAAAATACACAGAAAGGGAATTCTAACCAAGAAGGTCCCAAGGATTTTTTTTTCCTAAAATTTCCAGCCTGATTTCCTTGATTTAATATTGCAGTAGAAGGTATAGCTTTTTACCCTTTCTCCTTAGACTGCATCTAATCAAATGTGTTAAAGAGAAAAGAAGGGGAAATGGTGGCATCATTTTGCATCTTCTCACTGTCAAGCCATTCCTGTGAGCTAAAATATATTCTTTAATTATAAAAGTGACAGTAGATGTATATTCAGCCACAGCTCACAACAAATCTCCTTTCTGGATTCACTATCCACTTTTCTAACTGGCCAGTGAAACATGTCATTCACATCTGAGAAGGCTACAATCCATATTCAGTGAGGTCCTAGAACCAGTGTCTGAGATGCAAACGTGAGCTTTAGTCCCTGAAAGCTCTCTTAGCATGTTCCACACGAAAGTCTTTCAACAGACGATGATTTGCCTTATTTTCTACTTTCAAAAGGAATTGTAAGTCAGGAAATGTCAAAAGGAAATGCCAGGGGATGTGTGTCATTTATGTATTAGGTTTTTTTCGTGGTCTGCTTCTCTTGAGCAAATGCAATGACAGCAGAGCACACTGAGAAACCTCTCGTTCCTGACTTGAGTGTTCAGGACTGACTAGCTGTAAACCTTCAGTTCAGGTGTTACTTCATGTATTGTGTAATCAAAGGGTTAAGGCTGAGTGGCTACCAGGTCTCCACTCTTTCTGGTGTCAGAACAGGATGTGTTTTACACAGATACAAATAAAAGTAAGTAAAAAGAAGAGCAATGCAGCACAGCTGAAATAGAAACATGTTAACGAAAGAGATAAAAACAAGCAATAACTTGCAAGCCCAATGCAAACCAGAAATGCAACTGGATATGACTGGAGTTACATCATAGCCAAAAGTCTTTTCCATAGCACCACAGAAAGATGTGGGGAGTTGAATCAGAAGAATTAAAGTACAGCTGACTGAATAGGTGCCAAAGGACCAAACAAAAAATATGGGGAGGAAATGGAAATAAAAGAATTGTTTTCTTAAAATTTGCTTCTCTGAAACTGGCTGTAACCAACAAGCCTTTACGGTATCTTTTTTTTTTTTTTTAATTTCAGGGGATGTTTTCATCCTGGTGTTCAGCCTGGACAACAGAGAATCCTTTGATGAGGTCAAGCGACTTCAGAAACAGATCCTTGAGATAAAATCCTGCCTGAAGAACAAGACCAAGGAATCAGCTGACCTCCCCATGGTGATCTGTGGCAACAAAAATGACCACAGTGAAATCTTCCGCAAGGTGCGCACTGATGAAGGTGAGAATCTTGTCTCCAGTGATGAAAACTGTGCTTACTTTGAAGTGTCAGCCAAGAAGAACACCAATGTGGATGAGATGTTTTATGTCCTCTTCAGCATGGCCAAGCTACCTCATGAGATGAGCCCTTCTCTCCACAGGAAAATCTCCATCCAGTATAGTGACACTTTCCAACAGAAATCCTTCCGGATGCGCCGAGTCAAGGACATGGACGCCTATGGCATGATCTCTCCCTTTGCTCGCCGGCCAAGTGTCAACAGTGACCTGAAGTATATCAAATCAAAAGTTCTCAGGGAAGGTCAGTCCAGGGAGAGAGAGAAATGCACAGTCCAGTGAAGGAGGCTTGCACTTCTGTCTGAAGATAACATCCACATCCAGTGCCTTAAAGAAAAGAGGGTCCATGGAAGCAAAGAACAGGCTCGTGGGGTTTATTGAGAAAACCCAACACAGAAAAAGGATAATTTCCTGTGGATTCTGCTGAGTCACAAATGTAAATAACATCATCCGTGAAGATGACTGGGAATAATAGCCTGAGATACAAGTGCATTTTTTTGTCTCTGTAATGTAGTTCCTCTTCATTCCCCTTTTTGTTTGAAAAGTACAGTTATGAGAAGTAAAGACATTTCAACCTTATTGTTACAAAGAAAATAGATCAAAAATGCACAGAAGGCATTAAAAGTCACCCAGCATGCAGCTTGTGCTAAGAGAGAGGAGGTTATGTGTGTATGTGTGTATCTCTGTGTGCCCATGTGCATGTGTGCATGCATGTGTGGAGCTCTCCTTTTAAAAAATGGGACTTTCATTTCAAAGGGCAGCAGTCTTAACTGAGCATTCCCAGATTGGGAGTGGACTCTATATGTGGATGCATGACTTTCACTTACTTCTGAGGGCACCTGCATTAAGAACTTGATTTTATGTTTCTTGGGACAGTTGCCGTTTGGCATTGACATGAATGTTGGTTTGTATTATAGATATTATTTGGGATTAGTTGGGTTTTTTTATTGTCTGGGGATGGGTTTTTAGCAAAATCAGATGGCAAGTGCATTTGATATTAAACAGTCTACCTTCTACCAGTGAAAGGTGGTTTTCATCTGTAACACTTTCTAATATGTACATTGATTGAAAGTGAAATTATTCTGCAAAAAGCCAATGCATTTGGCTGCTTAGGAAGCTTGGTGTGATGTTGTTTCTCAAAGCAGCCACACCAATTCAGAGTATCATAATACAAATGCCATCCTTTGCCTTGCTGGCCACTGGACTAATGATTCTTTCCTCTGCCTGTATCAGCTGAGAGTGACCAGACTTATATGTAGAATCAGACCACTTCAGAGGCAGGATTGGATTATTTTTCAAAAATAAGAACAGAATGGTTATAGGGCCAGCTCCTTCATATTTCTTCTGCTGACATGCTTCTAATAATTTTGTTCATGGTTTCACTCACTGTCCAGTAAAGGTTGCCTTGATGGAAACATTTGCACTGCAGAAGTCCTTCAGAACAGAAGCTTTGTCCTGGCTGTTCAAACAGGATTGAACTGACTGGTCAGATAAATCTGGGACTGTCCGTTCACTTCTTTACTTTCTCAGCCCAGTACAGGCTTCCTTATCTTCAGCTCTCTCTGTTCTGCTTCTGGCTCTGTTGTTTGATGAGCTGCTTTATGCCCTCAAAGTCCAATATATTCTCTCAAATGTGAGCTTGCCACTCTTGCAGACTGGAATGAGATGTGTGCACACATATCTGTGGGCAAAGCATGGTCCCAAGACAGTAAACAACAGTAGAATATGTATGTTATATATACCTCAAAAAGACCTCCAGATATATTGTCCTTCCCTCACCCTCAAGTTCTGTGTTTGGCTACATCTGCCTTGCTGTGTCCTGGGCAGAGCTGTGAGCTAGTTTGTGCTATAATTTGACAGGAAACCAAGAATTATGATTGTCTGTAAAAATTAGCCTCTGGGATTCAAAATCCCATATTCATTTATCAACTCCACCCTTCATTGGTACTGTATTGGTAAAATACACTGTGCTTTTATTCCTGTTGCCAAGGCAGCACCTTTCTGACCACATCTCCCTCCCTATCTATAAATATGTACATGGTTTATGATTAAACCTGATTTATTTATTAGCTGTGTCCTCGTTTCGTGTTTTGGTTGGGGGTTTTTTGGGTTTTGGTTGGGTTTTTTGGTTTTTTGGTTNGTTTTTTTATTTCTCCAAGAATAATGAGGAAGGTCCTGTATTTATGTTGTGCAAGTAATCCAGGTTAGTGAGTTCTGGGCTGAGAGTCCTGATGAGATCTCCAGTAAGTTCTGGAAGAGCCTTTTATATCCTCCAGACACCAGGGGCTACACATTTGCCTGTTTGGAACAGAACTGTGTCTATATCCATATCTATCATCTTTTTGACCACTAAATTCTATATACAGATATCTGCAGAGGCAGACAGTTGCTTTTCCTCATGCTGCCTTCAAAATGAGAGAACAACTCTCTCCTCGCACAGAGCTGATGTGTTGATTCCTGGTGTAATTTAATGTGGTCTCTCCAGAGACATCACTATTTATCTCAGCAATCCCTCCAGGTTACCATCTGTACTTCCCACTTCTGTGAGTTCTGGTCCCTCTGAGCTCATCTTCAGCACTCCACAGACTCCCCACCCAAGTGCATAACTGTGAATGTAGCAGTGATCAGGCTCTGGGACTCATGTGCTGCAAGGACATGGAGGGGGTTTGAAGATGGAGTGAGAAAGATAATAAGTAATAAGTAATGGACATTGGTTGGGTTAAGGGACCCTGGGATACTAAATGAGAACTCCTTGCACTATAAACCATGCACTCACTGCCTTAGTGACCCTTCATCTGCTCTCCCTGGCCTGCAGGATAAAGCTGAATTTTTAAAGAGCCTTCAAAATCAAGTCTTTGTCTAATAACTTGACCTTACATTATTTTCCCTACTTCTCCACATCTCCACAAACACAGTCTTTCCATCTCTACAAAGACAACAGATTTCCACACCCTTCCATGTTCTCCTATTCCTGCCTCTTCCACCATGGACACAAAGCATAGGAAAGCAACATTGCAGTCACAACAGAGGCACAAGTGTAGGGGAGGTTGAAGACCAAAAAGCAGGTGCTCACACATATGTGGAATGTCACAGGAATGCCAGTGAGCCCCAGCTGCTCACTCCAGCTTGGCCAGTCAGTGCTCAGGTGAGAAGCATCTGAGAAACTGGCTGGGAATGATGGTGAAGCAGCATTACAGTCACCCACAAAAACAAATGTCAATAAAAAGATAATCTTTTTAAAGTAATCCTAGTCTTCATCACTGCATTTTGCTGCTGCTGGAAATTGCTTTTGAAGTTTGATTTTCATGCTCCTGAGGACTTTTTTTTTCTTTTATTGTATCATTACAGTCATTCTATTATTATCTATATATTATTTGGGATCAAAAAGTCCTTACAGGCCCTAAACCAGATAGTATGTGTATCTAGTTGTTTATTCACAGTTAGTAGCCATTATGTTCTGTGGAAAGGCCTAGGACTGGGAAGCAGAGGGCAAGTCTACCTTCCTGCATCAGGGACATAAGGTAAAGCAGGAAGAGGAAAGAGGAATTGTTTCTTCCCTACTAACCACTGAATGCATCTGGCTGCAGAACAGAAACAGAAAGAGCTTTATGGGAAACTCTTATTATGTGTGTTCAGAAACTGTGAGAGCCTGAAAGGAGCAGAGACCTACAGCCAGGTCTCAGAGGCACTGGCAAGAGGAAAAAGAGAAACCACTTTTTTTTCTTTTTTTTTTT
>VZUA01053107.1:28775-40614 GCA_013401035.1 Horornis vulcanius
TATTAGCCCACCACTTTCCTGGTTAACATCTGAGAGCTAATTATTTCAGTAGAGACCTTGGAACTACTACATTATGGCAGTAGCAGCACCAAGACCTAACGTAATTTAGTAATGCTATTCCTTCAGGTGGTCTTTCTGGAACAGAGAAAGCAGGTTGTAAGGATTATACACTGCTTCCCAAAAGGTCATGGAATGGGTAAATTCTTTATTATTCTTGCACTGGTTCCTTGCAGTGTTTCCCAGCTGTCCTTGCCAAGGAGACTTCTCTTAGGCAAACAGAGAATCTCTGTGGCATGTTGTAGTCCAGTTGTTGTGCCAGTCCCAAGCCAGTTGTGGCCCATGGTTGTGTTCCATCTCAGGAAGCTGCCAGAAGTCATTTCATGTGATGTCACACAGAGAGCAACAAATTACTGCCAGGACTGAGGGCTTTCCCCTGTTCTGTCCTGCTTCACACAAGTCAACATTGATGCCAGGCAAAGCATTGGAAACTGTAGGGTGAATGGCCTAAATTATAGGAATCTTTCTGAATTTCCAGCTTATTATTTTTACAGCTTATCTTGTCTTGTTAGCTTATCTGTGTACCAGACAGAATTGTTTTGGTCTGCAGAGAAATGAAACTTGTGATAATACCCTAAAATGGACTTGTGATATGCTCCATCAGATGCATGATGTCTTCCAACAAGCTCATTGTGGGGCACAGCCCCAGCCCACCCCAGAAATAAGTGTACAGCCAGCCAAAATGGCTTTAACTTCAGAAGTGAGAAATCAAGTAAGAGCACCTTGGAAGCCCTGCAGTGCTACACCAGGGCAGTTATGCAAGACTCACTTGATAAAGAGTGCTGTGTTCAAACAGTTTGGTTCTAGGGAACTTACAGAAAAGGAGCCGAGCCCAGAGTTTAGGGTCAGTAGCCTCAGAGGGGCCAGACTATGTTGGCACAACACTAAGAAGCATGCAGGGTAACTTTAGGGGCAAACTGGTCTTTGAGACCATGCCAGCAAGGCAGCAACCTCACAAAGGCCTGAAACATGATAACTGGTCCCCCAGTTGTCCACTGTGACAGGAAACGTTAGAGGCTCATGCCTTGACAAGGCTCCAGCTGAATATGGGCATTAAGCCAGAAACTGTTCTGTGGTGGGATGTACTGCCTGCCTCTTTGCCAGGAGCTGAGTATGTCAGAAAAGGTCAGGACAAGGGTAACAAGAGTCAATCTTCAGGTTACCCCAACACAGTTAAAGACAATTTACTTCCTGAAGCCTGGAAGGGGCAGAGAAGAGAAAACACAAAAAGTGGGCAAAATATGGGAAAAATTAAGCAGATGGGGCTGTCACAGGGTGAACTCTGTCCTGTGGACAGGAAATGTCTTTTTGGGATAGTTTTAAAAGTTTCATTTTCTGCCTGTGTTCCAGAGGCCAGAGGCAAGAGCCTGACTATTTTTAAAGATAAGTTTGACGCATTATGAAGGACCTTGTGTTATATGATAGGATGTTGCAGTCAGGAAATGGACATCCTGACCCAGGAGAGGCATTCCAACACTGTGCTCCTGAGCTCGGGTTCTGGCCATCTGCAGGCTTCACTCTCTTTCTCAGGAGGAGACAGGAAAAAAAAAAGAAAAAAAAACCAAAAGCCAAACCTTTCATTTTACTCAAACAGAAATAATACAGAGGGAAGCAGGAAACTTTGGGAAGCAAACTCAGATGAGCAAAAAAATATCTAAGGGTGTGTGTATGTCAGATGTCCCCTTTAACTGAGTAGTAGTGATATTCCTGGGATCTGGGGTTTGACATCAGGCCAGCAGTAGTAGCTGGGCACCAATGGCCTATGACTTGCTGGGTTGATGTGAATGCACAAGCCCATGCAAGGTATACCCAAAGTCTTTGCCTCCAATTAGGCTGTGAAAACATGTTGCCAGCATGAGCCCATACTAGCATGTAATCTGATAAAAGCCCAAAAAGCTGGAGGTTTTGATTCTGAATGCTAAACAAAAACACTGGAAACTAGTACCCCAAAGATCCGGTCTTTTATATTTGACCACAAAACTTGAGAAGCTGAACAGTGGTTAAAGACACAACTTACATGTTGGAAGTACAGGTCTCATCCTTGGCTAGAAGTCTTGACTGCTTTCCCCAGCCTGGGGACCATAGCTTCAGAGTTCTTGCCTCATCACAGAAACAGCAAATGGACATTCAGGCAAACAGACAGTACAAAACAGAAGCCACCAGGAAAGCTGGGACCGTTTCCCACCTGGACAACTACAGTCTCCAGTGTTCTCCTAGGAGGTAGAGTGACACAAGCCTCTGCCTTGCAGAGAGGAAGATACTGTATGGGAGATTCCCACTTGATGTTCCTTTTTGTGCTGCTCCATCTTCCTTTCTTATCTGGTCCACTGTCACCTCTCACCCTGACACAGAAGAAAGGGTGTCGCCTTGTTCCCAGCCTTCAGTCCTTGGAGTCAGAAATTTCATGTAAACAAAGTAATGTTTACAGAACTCTTTATCATGTTTTTCATTCCTTTCTGTGAAAGGACAGTTGATGGACACTTTCTAAGACCAGTGGAATTGAAGAGGTTGAACCTCAGTCCTCCAATCTGGTCTCCTTTTTAGAAATCTATATCAGCTGTAAAAAAAATTAAACTTTCTTTTTTCCCGCTTCAACTCCATGGTGATCACTGTGTCTCCCTCCGGACAGCATTGCGTCACAAAAGGGCTTTAAGGTGGAAGCTGTGTTAGAGAATTTACAAAATCAAACGCTCAGAAGCAAGAGACATCTTGGTCATGACTGTATTAAAAATTAAATTGTACCAGGTTGTGTTCCCAGACTTCAGAACTGAATTGCCCACTCTTAAATGGTAGTACATTCACTGTTACTTTTTGACCCAGACTAAGGAGAGGTCCTACAAGACAATGCCTTTAAACAGTCTGTGATATAGCCCAGGCCAGGAGCAATTCTTCATAAGGAGTTTGCAGAAGCCACCCTCTTCTGGAGGGTAATGAGGTTTAATGTAAGTAAATGCAGACCTTTCCATTCCAGTTGTTTTCTGTGCCAGAGCAAGATCCTACATTTAGTTTTTTAGTACAGATGTAGCCTACAGTAGTATTGTTCAAGGAGCAGGGTAGAAAAAGTTAAAGGGTTTGGAAATATCTCTCATGCAACCTGCTTATAGTGTGAAACAACATCATCCCTCACATCTCTGTGACAAAGAAGCCTGTGGCTGCTTTCTTCATCTCTGTCTCTGTTTATTAAATGGCTCATTGGCAAACTCATGGGAATAAACTACAACAGGCATGAAACTCAACTTTTTGGAAGGTACAACAGAGAAATAGCAGCACATTTCTACATCTAGAGCTCTGGAGTAGCAAAAAATATATGTAGTGGGGAGGAGGAAAGGAAGACTGCTAGAAAAGAAATGAGGTGTAAAGGCAGGTCATACAGGGCTAGGCTGCTGACTCTAACCACAGGTCAAAGGTCTCATGCCAATTTGCACTGCTGAGCTGATGTTATTCAAAAAGCCTAAATGTACATGCAAGTCAAATTACAAACTTTCAGCTCCATTCATCTTTTGCATCAGGAGTACTTGGAGCACAACAGCAGTAAATTAGTGCCAGCTCTCCCACTGAGATAATTCAGAGTATCTTTTCCTGCCCAGCAGGGTCTGATTTTCATGTAGATTCCATATTGTGATTAACATGGAAGCATTTTCTCATTTAGCAGGAGAAAAAAAACCCTCAAAAATACTGTAAAATCTTCAACAAATAGGGCTTTTTTGGGGAAAACTTGCTTTGTTTCTTCTCTTCTCTTCTCTTCTCTTCTCTTCTCTTCTCTTCTCTTCTCTTCTCTTCTCTTCTCTTCTCTTCTCTTCTCTTCTCTTCTCTTCTCTTCTCTTCTCTTCTCTTCTCTTCTCTTCTCTTCTCTTCTCTTCTCTTCTCTTCTCTTCTCTTCTCTTTGAACTATTAATTTAAATGAAAAACTGTGCCAGCAATGAGCAATGATACAAAGAGATTGATTAACCCACCCTATTTCACCCTCACACACCTTTCAGGCTACATGTACCTTCTGAGTGAGGCTTGTCAGTCACATTGATACTTGATATTGTCCCTACCTCCCACACCACTGATTAGTGTCACTCTCTGAATGAGCAGAGAGGGTGCGGAGGCAGATTCTGCCAGCAGCAAGCAGCTTACTTCAAATCAAACTTGTAAAATACAGCCTTAGATTCATGCCATGTAGGTGGAGGGAGGAGGAGAGGAAAACATCTTTTCCTTGAAGGACTCATGGATTCATGTCTGCTTTTATTTCTTGTGAAAAAGAAACCGTCTAGTTTAAGGAGGAGAAGAGAGAAGGTAGATTGGTTTTTAGGACCACTATGTGGTGCCTTGGTAGTAAAACAGCACAGGGTGAAGGGGTAAGGGATATACCAGGAAACTGCACTAGTTGTGGAGGGTCTCTGTGAAAGCAGGTCATCCATATCCATGCACCAGAGACAGCTAGATTGTTTGTATGGAATTATTTCCACATGGCAGGAGCCCAAGGAACTCTGCAGTCTGTTAGAGAGGTAGGGAAGGAAGAAGGAGAGAAGTGGGAGGCTGGTTTTCATGTCTGCATGTTGACAGCCAACATCTTGGAAGCTCGACGGAGAAGTCTTCTGCTAAATGTTGGCCCAAGAAAGGGTGACATGCAGTGTCTAGAAATGGTGTGGAGCTGCAAAGAACTGAATGGGAAACTCTCCAAAGCTTGAGCATGCCTGAGAATTGGAGCTGTGTTCACATCCTGTGAAGGGTTAATTTGGATGTTATGGAATTGAAAGGGGGGTTGGAAGGTCCTAAATCTTATCTGGTTGCGAATGAAGAACAGGAATTATACCTCAGACTGGGGTGTGACAGAAATATCTGTGTTGCATAGTGGTTAATGAGTGCATTTGGAGGAAAGGCTTGTCTAGAGTGGGACAAAGACTTACTTGTATGGCTTCCACCTTCTACAAAACTAAGATGTTAATATTGTTGAAATAGGCACTGTGAGCCTTAGGAATGCTTGCAAAAGGGTTCAGGGGAGCCCTAATACCCCAAAGTCAAACAACAGTGAGCTCCCAGCACTTCCACTGATGGCAGTGAGAGCTGAGTGGAGGAAGGGAATAGGGGAGGGTTGCAATGGGATTGAACTGGGCTTTTAAAAGAGCCATATATTGGAGTGTCATGAGTTTTCACATCTGTGGGATGAGGATCCTGGACAGGTAAATTTTGATGTGAGAAAAGAAGCCTTAAGGGGAAAGAGCTGGGGCTGGGAAAGAGCTCTTAAGGGTTGGGGTAGATGCTCCTGCAGTCATTCAGGGGAAAGAGAGTACTTGGAGCAGTAGCTGCTCTTCCTAGCATTAGTCATCAGCCCCTGGCCAAAGTCTGTCAGGAGCCCCAGCCAGCTTCAACAGCCCTGGCAGAGGCAAGGGGAGCTGCAGGAGCAGGGCTGCTCTGTGCCTGTCCTGCCTACACTCAGACCTGTCACCCTGTTCTTTTACAATTCTTCTTAGCCTTCTAAAATGTTTACATACTTAGAGTCAGATTCTCAGAGTTCTCATAGACTTCTCATAAACAATTCTATTGTTAAGATAACGACTTTCTGTTGTTGAAAATTCCTCCTGGTAGGAGGAGACATTGATGGACTGTGGCTGTGACCAGTGTAGTTGAAGAGATTGAACCCCATCATCCAATCTAGTCTCATTTTCAAAACTGTATAAATACAGGGGTTTTTTTAAAGTGAAAAATTAAATTGGGGCTTTTCCTGCTTGGACATTTGCGCTGTGTCTGTGTTATTTTTTATGTCAGTAGTGCATCACAGACCCACCTCCTCTATCCTCTTGTAAAAGCAGCAGATTCTGGGCTAACCTGGCACATGGACTTCCATCCCCTTCTTGGGGCACTAACTACAACTCACAAACCCACCAGTACCATTAAAAAGCCATTATGTGAATACATACAACTAGGGATTACAACACAGCTTGATTCTGCACCCTCTGACACTGCCAACAAAGCTCTGCTCAGGCATGAGTCCTTTCCAAGGCATGGATGGAGCTCTCCACACAATGTTCACACTTTCAGGAACTGATCATTTCACTGCCAAACAAAAGCCATACAGCTGGATTCCATGCACAATTGACTCCATCTATTTCTAGATGTCCAATTAAGGGAAAAGATGCTTCCAAAAATCACTTTGTTTCCTACAGTTTAGAAGCTTTCCAGTTTTTTTGTTGATTTTTTTTTTTTTTTTGACTTTTCTTGTTAATCAGTTTGGGGTTGGTTTATTTTTAACTGAGTTTGTAAATTCTTACACATTACGCCTCCAATACAGAAAGATCAGAATCTGCTATTTGTTTTTGTTTTTTTAATTGCAGAACAGCTATCACATTTTCCACTCCATCTTTTGTCTCAAAGCCTTTCGTGCCATTGTAATTCAACAGACTTAAGATCTGTTTTTAAGGGAAGCTGCAGAACTCAGAAGATCCAACACCAAGCAGGACCTGTGAGTTTTTGAGTGCTCTTAAGGACAATCAAGAGCAGTAAAAAGTTTTAAGATGAGGTTAGTGCAACGATCTAGTTTACACCCCTGATGAAGTACATCCAACAGTCAAACAAATGACCTGTAATGGGGGAAAAAAGAATGAAAGTTTACAAAACAGATCGTTCTCATGGAAAATCATTCCTTGGAGCTGGTGAGGACAAACAGGCCACATGGAGAAAGGAAGGGGAAGCTGCTTAGAGCAGGTTTATGTCAGGCAGGTGTGATTTCTTGTTCTGTTTTGGTGCCACACGTTTCTTCTGGGCTTATCCATGTTCAATGGCTCAGGACTACCACTTCTCAGTAAATGCTGCGGTTTGATGGAGAGGAGGGTCCCGATCCTTCCCAGGTCTCCAGGAACTGAAAAGCCTCCTGGAAAAGCATGTTTTGCCGGAGTGTTGGGCTGGAGTTGTCCAGCTGGTTGGGCACTGGGTTTCATCAGGATTTCTACTCTCTTGCATTTCGTTGTCCCTCACCTGCAAATGCCTTTGGTACAGGGCAACCAAAAGTGCAGGAGAGGCCAGTGGGGCAGATGGAGGTGCAAGTGGGTGCCAGAGGATGGAAGGAGGAGAGGGGAGGTTGAATTCTCCTACATCTCGCTCAATATGGATTTGAGCCACGCTCTGATTCAGCACGCTGACCCTCTCTTGCGGGTGAGGAGAGGGGCTGGGGATATGTGTGGGAGCAGCAAAGGGATGGGCCATCACGTTTTCCCTGCCGGAGGCTATCCAGGGATCATCCCTTACACTCCTCCACAATGGCTGGCAGCCGGGCTCCCACCGCTGCACTGCGCTGCACAGCCCCCTCCATCCTCACCCACAGCTCGGCACAGCTCCCCTGACTGTCCGTGGGAGACGATTGCGGGGGTGGGGGGAATGGGGCGGGGTGAAAGAAACCAAACAAAAAACAAACCAGCAACGATGCGGGGGCGGGTAAAGGAAACAAAAATAGAGGAAAAATCTCCCGCCCCCCTCAGCCGGGTCGCGAGGTGCCAGGGCGCCATCTGGTGGCGGCTCCCCCTCAGTGACGGCCCGGCGCCATGTCCGCGCCAGGGCCCCCGCCTGTGCCCAGAACTGGCTCCATCTGCGCCTGAAGTGCCACCAAATTGCCAATTCCTGCGCAAGATGCAGAATTATGGGGAACTGAATCATTTGGAGGGTGGGGGAATTGAAACGCCGGGAAAGCGCTTCCCAATATTTCAGCAGCTGTCATGACCCCCAAGCCTCAGGGTTGAAAGCGTCCCCTGAAATGTGGCTCCCATTCCTCACACACCCCGAGCCAGGGCACTGCAAGCGCACCTGGGGCTCCAGGGGCAGCCCCTCGACCAAAAGTCAGAGTGCTTGTGCAGCTCCCGGCGGCCCAGCTCTGCCAGTGGGCCAGGGAGGAATTTTCTGACAGAACACACTTCAACAAATGTCAGTTTGTTAAACCTCATGCTTTAACCTCTGTGAAGTCCAGTGGCGTGCTGGTAACTAAAAGCCTGAGTAACCATTCCTCTGCTGCATATGCCAGGTGGGAAAAATCTCAGCTGGGAAATTGGATAGCGCTAAGCTCCTCATCTATGGGCAGCTTGCCTTGGCAGAGTTGCAGGAAGGTTTCCATGACCAATCATGGAAATTCTGGCCAAAGGAAGAGGGAAGGCAAAATAAAAGTCCTTGTGAGCAGCTGCCAGGCAGGTACTGTCCTCTGTAGCTCACCTCAGAGTGCTGGGCTCACGTTCAGAGAAAAAAAAAATGACCCCAAAGCTCAGGAAGAGAAGATGGTGAAATGTGTTCTCAAGTTTTATTCCAAGCATGATCCCAAAGTGCAGCAGCAGAACTGAAAGCTCTGCTACCTTCGTTTCTGAATTAATTGTTCTTGATCTTCTTAGTCACTGGACTTGATGCAATGAGTCACAGCTGACACAGAGTATGACTATTTGCACTTTTCCCAGGGAATGGTTTGATGCTGTTTGTCTTGACTGGAAATGTGGCAATCGAACCCATTATATCTACCAAAATGAGGGAAATCTGTTGTGACAATATCAACCACTACATCTTATGTATAATTAAGTGCTCCTCAGATGACATTAGAAAAATAGATTTGGGTTTGTTGTTTTTTTTTTCTTTAGAAAGTAGCAGAGATCATCTATATCATCTGAGGTAATTTTTTCTGTCCTTCAATACAGCATGGCTAAAGAATTTCCCTCCATAAACCTTCAAGTTGAGCTCACAATGAAGCCAATGTCAAGTCAACCCCACGGCTCAGGGGTCATGACTGTTGCTGAAATAGTGGGAAACGCTATCCCGGCATTTCAATTCCCCCACCCTCCAAATGATTCAGTTCCTCATAATTCTGCATCTTGCGCAGGAATTGGCAATTTGGTGGCACCCCAGGGGCAGATGGAGCCAGTTCTGGGCATAGGCGGGGGCCCTGGCGCAGACATGGTGCGTGGCAGTCACTGAGGGTTGTTTTCTGCAACTGAATCCAATTTTGTTGCAGTGCTCATCTCCTTTCTCTGGCTGTTTTGTAAGCCAAGCCACCTCTTATCTTGACACTTTCTACTTGCTAGAATCGCTCTTTGAAGTCCTTTATGTCATGGTGCCTAGTCCTACAGATCGAGTACACTGTGTTTCACAATTATCCACAGGAGTTATGTGAAGGACAGGTAGATCCATTTGAGTGTCTTTTGTGTCTGACTGGTGCTGCTTCTGTACAGTTTAAAGCTGTATTGAGTATATGAGGCCATGTAATGAAATTGTGTCACATTGCCTTGTGCAGCCGGATGGAGCATCTGGAAGCAAATGAGTGAAGTCTGTCCTTGGTTGAAGTGACTGTCCCTTTCTGTAGCAGGTTAAGCCTACAAGAAACAGCAGAGTCAACAGCTGCATGTCAGGCAGGCTGTGCTTATGCCCAGCTTTTCTAGAGGAACTTTAGAAGCACTACAAAACTGGATGTGGTCTTCTGTAACAGTTATGTCAATGCAAAGGTGAACCTCCAGCAGAAGACAGTCAGGTGACTTAAGGAATGATAGTCATACTCTTATTTTTTTTTTTTTTTTTTTTTGCATTCATGGGGAGTGAAACAGGTTAATTTTATCTTATTGGGAAATTATTTCAGTGCAACCCTTACTGCAAATAAATGTCAGCTCAACAAAGTTGTCTACAGAGCACAGACTATTTATCTTTGGTCTCTTGTGCTTTGTCCAAACACTCAGTCATCCATCCACCAACTATAATAAGATAATGCCTCAAATGGTTCAAAAGATTTTCCTTGAGGAAGGAATTTTTTTTTAATAAATTATGTTTTGTGGAAGGCTGGGGAAGATGCTCTACAATGAAACTCTGAAGCCAGTCATCTGAATGTGGAATGACATAGCCCACTACTATGTCTGTAATAAAGAAGCAGGTTGAATCTGAAAATATAAATGTCCTTTACCCACTTCCAGTTCTCATTTCAGTGTCCAATCAGATCTCCAGTATCTGGCTAGATGCTGCTGTGTGAGCAGCTGTTTCACATCTGGGACATTGGACAGTAAGAATTACCTGGATGGAAGAAAGAGTCTGAATCAGGAATCCCAGCTTTATAGCAATCTTGGTTTGAAAAGAACTTTAGGATTTACTGAAGGGTTGGAAGGAAGAAATCCCTCGTACTTGGGCCAAAAAATATCTCTTCCAGTAAATCATGTGAAGAGATTTCCCAAGGAAATAACAACAAAAAAGAAGAACTAGACAGTGCTGGTTGAAGTGCTTTTTTTTATTCCTTTCTCATTTTTCCTTGCTCACTTTCCCAGAGGATTTCTTCTTGACCCTACTGTGCTGTGGTACCAAACATGACTCAAACTGCTACTTGACTAATGTCATAATTTACAGTCTTTCCCTGCAGCCTGGGTGGGCAAATATGCTTCCCATTTCTGTCTGTCACAGGCCAAATCCCAATTACTCAGGGGGAAAAAAATAATGAACAACCAGTTTAGACTGTACTGGGGAGTTGCATTAATTCCTCCATAGAATAGTTTTCTTAGGACACAACAGTATACAGCTTAAGAGCGGAGCAGAACTTGGTATCATCCCTTGCCACTAGTATGTCAACTGCACCACTAAGCTTGGTGTCATCTGCAAAATTGCTGAGGATGCACTTGATCCCACTACCTATGGCATTACTATTAAATTGTACTAATATTGAATAGCTTTGGTCCCTGTATGGACTTACGAGGTTTTGTATGGACTTTTGACCGCTCCTGTCTGTACACGCTGCAAGGACTCTGCCTTCTTAGGCGTATCTAGTGCATCTTTTGCTCTTTTCTTGGTTTGCTCCAGTCCCACTCCAATAAGAACAGCCTAACAGGGAACAAATATTGTTGTAAATATGAGTCTTATTTTACATAGTAATTTGTACCAAAAAAATTCCTATCCAGAATTGTTAATAGCCATTTATGGTATCCTACCAGGCAGAGAAAGCCTGAACTTGGCCAGCTCTGACACCAGTCAGCCAAATACAAAGGATGAGAGATAAATATAATGGCTCATTAAGGGAAAAAACCAAACAAACCAACGCATCTCAACAGTTTCCCACATAAAAGTATCTGGCTGGGTCTCCCTGGTTTCCTGCAACATTTACCCACCTATGCAGCTTCATAGTTCTTGATTAAGGATCACTTGCTGAGATGAGAATGAGTTTGCTGCTGTTAACACTGGACCACGGCTGGCAGTCATACCGCATGGAATCAGTCCTGACATCTCTGAGGATGCACAGCTAGGCCACAAGAAGAGCAGTGTCACCTCCTTGAGCACCGTGTAAGGGGGGGAAATGAAAGAGAGTGAATATGAAGCAGGGACTGTAAATGGCAGCAAATCTTCCCCAGGAAACCTAGCACCAAGCCCCAAACTAACAAAGAAGGAGCTAAAGCCCATGTGGCAGGAATTGGGTAACTCTTGCTGAGCAGAATGGAGCCCATCCTTTGCAAAGTAACACGAGCTCATTTTGACTGATTTCCATGGATATCTGCTCCCAATACATCTGCTGTGGGGAATTGCAGTTTGAAGGCTTTAAATAGATCACAGTTATTTCCACAAAAGGCACTAATAAAAGGGGCTCATACTTCAGCTGATGAACAGATCCAGAGCTGATTTCCAAGTTTGTACTGCATCATGAGCAGAAAGAAATCACTAATCCTGAGCCTGTGGCAAAGAATTTGCTGTATGAATCCAGGTCTTTGATAGGTGTCGCACCCACTGAAATTGATGAATAGTGAGAGGCCATGTATGTTTGGGGCTCTGGAATAAAACATTTAGTTCTGTGTATTAATTATAGTCTTTG
>VZUA01053107.1:41070-59035 GCA_013401035.1 Horornis vulcanius
ACAGAGCCACGTGCTCTCATCACAGATTTAATTGTAGGTAACTGTAGGTAAGCAGCTCCAACAGGAGGGAAATTAAATGCCCAAAGAAAGGTTATTATTTAAATTTATTTCCAATATGCTCTGCCCTCTAGATACAAGTGATGTGTCTCTCCTCTCTCTCAATAGACACTCTCTAGTATGTATTATCTCTTATCTCACCAACATCAGTACTTGAAAGGATGCTGTGCTCTGCAGCATTTACTCTGTTTTGGTCTATTTCTAATGTTGAGAGGCTCTAACACACTTTTCTCCGTAATTAACCCCTTTACTGAGGGCGATGAAGTGTTGTCCATCTCCAACCTGACTGTAGATTGAAAGAAAAAAAGCATTGCCTCCATTTCTATTTTTTCCCTACTGTGTGTTGCCAGAAGATTTGGAACTGAAAACTTCCCAGTTATGAGCCACTGTGTGTATGAACAGGGATGTGATGCAGTTAGGAAAGGAAATGTTTCTCGACCATTGTCCATGAAATCTGTACATTCCTTCCAGCCAGGCACAGCTGCAAGCTATCCTCAAAACAGAGCAACAAGGAAAGAAAACCCTCTTTCTCTTGTTGCATTCACATGCTTCCAAATAGAACTGTGAGTGCGCGTAGATCCAGATGTTACTGTCAGTGAGGTGGGAGGAGAGGTTGGAAGCATAGCTCGCAGGAAAAACAACCCCAGACTCTCTGAACACTGAACAGCAGGCTGTCACATAGGCTGTTGTTCCCAAACAGATACCTCATGCTTTCCAATATGTCATTTAATGCTAGGCACAGAAATATCTTCTCCCTCTTCTCTCCATTTTTCTTCTCAAAGAGAATCCCCTTGGGAAGGAGTGGTCCCATTAAGACAGTAACAGCCTCAAGAAGTATGAAGGCTTTTAGACAGCCCTGGTTGCTGGAGTAGAAATATTCCAGGCTGAGCCACTTGCCCGGGACTCTATCACACCAATAAAGTTTGGTGGTTTAAAAGGATTCAGCCATCCATGTGTTGAGTGAGGAGGGCTAGCTAAGTACAGTCAGTATGAAAACCAGCACTGGGGGTTTTGTTGTTGTTGTTGTTGGGTTTTTATAAAGCCTACTCCTTTAGAGCCTAGGCACATGACTCAGGCACGGATCCATCACTGAAACCTGGTCTCCTGAAGGCAAGCCCTTTCCAAAATGGAAAGGCACACTCATTTTTAAAAAGACCAAAGGATTATGAACTATCTTAGTGATAACAGGCATGCATTTGAGCCTTGTTCACTAATCACAGTATTGGATGGAGGTAGCTGGAACAGCATTTTTTGGAGGCCAGATTAGGCAAAGTATGACTGGATCTGCCAAAGTAGGCGGAAGAAGGTCATTTCTGTGGATTATAAATTAAGGTAGGCAAATGAACCCTGGATGGGTTAGATGGTGACAAAATGTTAGAAATCAAGGAGGGGATTACAGATGAATTTGTAAGCATGTGCATAATTATGCAGGAAGATCTGAGGTTCATACACTAGGATTTAGGGACCTCTCTTCTGCTGGTGACATATTTAGATATCCATGTCCTTTATTATCTCAGTCTCAGAGTCTTCTTTACTTTGGAAGTGAGAAGATTAGCAAACTCCCAACTACCACCATAGTTCATAGTTCATCTCCAGAGAATTTCATTTCAAGTTCAACCCCAAAATCTTTAGACTGCTTCAGTTTGCATGCAGCATCTGTAATCTATCAGGCTATTTACACTGCACCCACATTGTGACTGCATGTCTATATGCAAGATGTCCTTTCACAACTTCTAAAACACAGCCACTTCAAAGCAAGAACTGCTTACTGCAGTGATCGCACAACTTCGCAGGTCTTCCTACACAAAAAGATCACAAACATCCCCTGCCCAGCAGTCAGTAGCCTTACCTAGTAGAAGCTGAATAAAAAAGCCTAAAAACAATGTGCTTGTGCCTCTCTGCCTGAGTTTGCCCTCTCTAAAATGGGCTTAATTGCACAGTACTGTAGATGGAAACCATAGACAGGCTTCTAACTAAGGTCTAGGCTAAGAACAGTAGAGCAAATAACTCAGGCATAGTTTTGGTATTTTATAGACTGAGAGTTTTAAACTGCATGAAACTGAGTTCTTAATTACCATTAGAAATTAGAACAGATCTTGTCCCAGATGACACTTACAGTCAACAAGTTTTTGATCTAAAACAGATAAGGAAGCTATGACTCTGCTCAACTAAAAACCCATAGTAGGAAATATGTTAAGAATTATTTTCTCATTACTCTTCTTGTTATAAGCTAGCAATTTGTGACTGTTAGGGAGAATGCCATTTCAGGACAGAGGATTTTGACTGAAAAGGAAAAAAGCTGATGACTTTATGCACTGAGGGATCATTTCTCATCTGTAGAGGGAACACAGCAAAAGACATAGAGACACCAGTTTAAACGTAACATGCTAAAATTACCTGGGGAATTAGTTGAGATAGCAATACATGCTATTATCAAGGCAAAACCAAAATGTGCAAAAAGTTTCTTTATCATAATTTATGGGCCAGCTTTGTGAAAGCATCACATACATAATTTTAGCACCATGAGAAAACTCCATCTTTCTTCCCATACAAAAGCACACCAATTAGCAGCTTGAGTTAAGAAACTCCCTCCATTGCATTACAGCAGAAGGATTGTCAGAATGATGCTATTGCTCTTCAGGAGGCACTAACAGTAAATAGCCTTGGGGAGGAAGCAGTTGTGCCTCCATTTCCCACCTGTATTTCATTTTTCTTTCTTCCTTATAAACCCCATTTGCCCTCAGAGGGGGAGCTGAGGACTGCAAGTGTGGCACTTGGTGTGCTCTGCCTTCTTTTCCACCATCTCTGGGCAGCTTGTCTGAGTGTGACTGGTGCAAACCCTTTGCTCAGCCGCAGACTCTGAAGAGACACCATATGGCTGGTTTAGACAAAACTCTGTGGTATTTTTACTCCTTTATACCCAGCCAACTCGCAGTTAATCCATGGCATCCCTCAAAGGGCACCAGACTATTCATCCAGCTGAGTGAAAAAACACAGACTCACTTTGACACTGTATCAGCTACCTCTCCAGATAACCCCAAGACTTGCCAAGAGGACAAGCATGATGTCATGCAAGCCCTGAGCAGAGCAAGCCCAGATCTGTATGAGGGTATCAGCTCCAGGAATTTTCCACCCCTCTGGTGAGAACTTGGATGCTGTTATTTATCTTGAATAAGGAAACTTGTTAAGGGAGGACAGAAGATAAAAACACTTAATAAAAGCACAATTTATTATACGTACTGGGAAGTAACAGAAGATCCACAAGCTAAGCATGGAGACATAGAGAATTAAGTGCTAATAATCCAGAAGGTCTTCCCCCAAATCTACTCTGACACTTGGACATTTGAACCTGCTTTATGGACAATCTAAAATAAGATTGGGCACCCAGCAAGCTGCATTCATACTGAGCTTTCCTTGGAGAAGGGAAACAGGTATAATTTCCTTTAAGCTGTCCTCCAGACATAAGGTACATCTAAGATACACACCAGTATGTATCCCTCCCCATCCCAAATACTCATTGTCTTGTCCATGCAACTACCAGATATGCTGGCATGCCCCATGCCAAGGCTTGCCTTGCCTTGCCCAGGAGAGCCCCAGACCTGCCTGTCTGATGTGGCTTATCAGGGGTGGTCACTACAGGGCTGGAGGGGAATGTGGAGGCAACTTGTTCTGTTTATTTATTTGCAGGGGATGAAAGCCAAACTGGGAAAGGACTTTGGTAAAGCGCAGTCAAGTGACTATAAAGTACTGCTTTAAAAGCCACAAGGTCACCTTTGCTGACATTTGGATAAGGATTTTATAGAAGTCACAGGTCTGGAAGACAGGCTTGCTGTGCCTGTGATCACAGAGGAGGGAGGGATTTATGTTCTGGTTAAGAAGGCTTCATTGTTGTGACTCTTTCATGTTCAAAAATGCTCATTTATTAGGCTGTTGGATAAAAGAGGTTGATTGAGTTTTTCTTCTCACTTACTTAGTTCCAGATGACTTCCTTGACTCTGTTGGCACAACTTCATGAAATCTAACAGCCCTACTACCCACCAGTACTCCCGAGGTGCCCTGTCTGTGCATACTCTGTCTTCCCACTTAGTTGGACCTTTGCTATTTCAAGGCTTTACTTCATTTGTACACAATGTGAGAACTCATACGTATCATCCTTTCAGATGAAAAACTGGTGCACAAGAATGCTGGAATCTGAAGGATTTAGACAGATGGGCTTTGCTATGATGTGTGTTTTGAAGCTGGTGCGTGTGTATAGATGTGTGTATCTGTGTGTCTGTGTGCGTCTGTGTGTGCACTCAGTCGGAGAAGTAATACAGACTCTGATTGTTAAGCCCTGTACAGCCTGGAAAAGCAGCCTTGAGAGAAACCTGAGATGAATGAGTCGAGGAAGAAGAAGGACATTCTCTGATGCCATGCACCTTCTGGAAAAAATGTTATGGGCAAGCACATCTACATCAAAAAACACCCAGTTCCACTATTTCTTTTCCTCAGTGGCATAACATACAGGACAGGTTTTGGCCAGGTGGTAGAAACAGTAGGGATCATGATAAAAATAATCCTCATCTGAAAGCATGTAGTATAGGTGAGCCTTTGTCTCCTTATTAAATTGATGTCATATAGGCATTACATCCTTCAGGCACTGTCTGTGTTTCAATTCCCAGAAACCAGACTTATCTGTTCAGTGACTATTACATGGACTAGAATCAACCCTGCCCTTTCCTCCCATTAGCCCTGCAGGGAGATGCAAATTTGAAGAATGTCACAAGCTTCATACTAATGTGCTAAATAGTTAACATAATTAGTCATCGGAGCCCTATCCCTTTCTCCCACTGAGGTGACCCAAGAGACAGATCACAGGATTGATTAATAGTATGGTCCCCAGCACTTGTTTTGTGATGCCACTTGACGTTGGCAGGTGTATTGGAGTCAGGCAGGATCAGCAGGAAGAGGGAAAGACAAGAGGGACAGGCAGCACAGCCTGCAGTGTTCTTGCACCCTGGCTGGGGCTGACAGCTCATTTGCACAGTGTCTGGGAAGCATGGGCCTGCACCCGTCATCTGAGATTCTGATGAGTGGCTGGTGTCTGACACCGAAGCCCAAGAGAGCCCAGACAGGTCACTGGCTCACTGCCACGGCGAGTTCTGCCATGCAATGGAAACCGCAGCAGGGAGAGGGGTCGCAAGCCCGACCCGGCCACAGTCTGTGTGTACGTGCCGGAGCGAGGAGGCTGGCAGCCACACAATTCACATCCCATCGTGTGACTGGGAACGTGTGTGTGACACCACATGGTCCCAACGGGGAGGGGGGCTGGGGACAAGTCCCTGGGACCCATCCACCTGATGTAAAGCTATTTCTGGAATGGAAGGAGGAAAATATCTGGGCTTGTGCTGATATGGTTTATCTCCACTAAAGGACTTTGTCCTGTATATGAACCAGAAAAACTTTGCATGCTAGCAGCAGAGTGAAAGGGTCCAGCAAGGACTCTGAATCAATACAGCACAGAGCTAAAAAATCCTTTCCCCGCCATCCCCTTTGCTCTAGGAAACTTCTCCTGCCTTTAAAGCAGGGGCTATTGCAGGAGTTTTATAGACTCTGTGGGGATTACATATACCCCTGCAGTTATGTAAGGTCTTGGCCAAGGGCATACTCTGTGCCTAGAGTAGCAAAGGCACACAGATGTGGATTTCACCACAAGCACCCCAAATCACCGAGCCTGCTGGAGTTACCTTCACTGTTATTGGTACTTGAACATGCTGGTACATCTCAGCTTGCACATAGCCATAGGCACAACCAGAAAACCTCCATCAGGCCCCACATTTGACCAACAGATTTAAGAATGGTCCTTAGTGCACTGACACAATGGGGTAAGGCAGGCAGAGAGAAGGTCAGTGATCCCAATGGGCTGACATTTAGTCCAGGTATCTAATAACTGGTAACTAGGCACAACACACATGAAAACTCTCCGTCTTCCACCACCCTGCCCTACATAAAAATATCCACACAACTCCAGTACCACTCAGACTGATGGAGGCAGCTGCTATAGCAGAGCTTTTAATCCTAAAGCAGAGTCGGTTGGCACTGGCAGGAAATCTTATTGTGTTAGACAAGCAATCCTAGACCTTAATTAAACATACTGCCCTCCCCACAAAACGAGACAGACTAGACTGGAGTCAGACGAAGCACACTGCTTAAGCCAGGGACCACCTGGCTGTAACTTCATCTAGGTGACAGCATATGCCTTTGTGACCCCCTCTGAAAGGTTGAAACACCAAGCAAGCTCCCAGAGGTAAAGTGAGGATGTGTAAACAGCAACAAATCAGATATGCACTGTTCTGGGAAGGAATTTATTGTTCCTTGTCTCCTTGTCCAGGGACTGAATTTTTTTGGCCTTTGCCCTGACCAAAGACACAGTAGATCATGCTGGTTCAGGATTGATTTTTGAGGGATCTGGTGGCTCCTTCACTGTCTCCACTGCACACAGTGTAGCAGGGAGTACCTTGAACTAGGTCCTGGTAGTAGCTCCAGTTACTGAGCACCTCGTTTTTCTTCCTTGTGCTTGCCTTCACACTGTCTCTGTGAGATAAGGTGCATTACTTTCTCCACACCAAAAAAGAACAGCTGTGTCACTTCCATGCATTTCCCCTAGCCACAACTCCCTGGTATTGGGATGGGGAGAGGGCAACAGGCAGAGGAGAGGCATCTTGCCATTATGTCTATCCTTTAAGGTCCCCCACAGGATGTGGGTGTACATCTGTAAACAGAGTGCAGCATGTACTGCAGAGGCACCACAGCAAAAATTCAAAAGGCTGCAAAGACCAGAGTTTGGGTCTTTAGAGCATATGCTGCCATTGCAGCCTTCCACCTGAACTGATCACTCCTTTATTCCAGTGTCTGGAAAGAGCAATGCACTGCATTGCTACTGGGACCCAAGTCTATTTGCACATGCCAGCTCCCCATAAATGAACAAGGGACCTTCCCTCACCACATTCCCCCAGCACAGCAGTGGTCACAGCCTTTAATCAGGGAGCACTTCTCTCAGCTCCAATGCACTGAGCTGAGGCTGCTGTCTTGTGTCATGAGGTCTGGTAATCAGGTCAATACCCCCATGGTGACATCTGAGTGCCCCAAGTACCTGGCTAAGACAGATGCCATGTGCTGCTCAGGTCATGGACTGACAGTGCACGTTGCTCTGCAGCCAGATATGTATGCAAAACACCTTTCCATTTTCTCCTTCTCCCCTAGTTCTCACAGGGGTGTTTGTACATCCAGGAGCAAACACACGACTCAGGTACAGGGATTTTTATTTTCTGAGAAATACAGATTCCAATTCCCAGTGCAAAAGACCTTCAGACACATAGTAGCTACTGCTAGAAGCCCACAGATCACAGGGAGTACTGCTCTTTATAGTTTTAATCAAAGTTTAACAACTAAACCCTCCAGAGCTGGCAGGCACTGGAGACTGACTGGGTGCATTCACCCCCACAAAGCAAGGTAACAATGTGCTGGAAGCTCTCCGTAGTAACCTGCTAACAGTCTCACCTGTGGGAGGAATAGGATGTAGTGTCCCTGCTTCCTATTCTCATATCTCTCATTTGAGTCATTCCTTCATTCATTCACCACACTCAACACTTCCCTTGATCCTCCACATCCCTTCATCTTTGGCCATGCCATTTGCCTCTCAGATGGAACTGAGTTTCAGGGAGAGAGAGAGAAAGGGGATAAGATAGGCTGAAGCTCACAGATAACCCCTAATTGTTATTTTTCCTAAGAAAGCAGAATATTTCTTTTGTATATATGAAGCCAGGAAACGACAGTTTATCATGGATATCACTCTGAGTGCCTCTATGCTGCCTGGAGTGACTCTTGGCCTCTCATCAAAGCTTTCCCACACATCAGAGATGGCCCGTTGTGAGATGTCCAAAATAGCACTGGGGAAAGATGTGTGGCCAGGCCCTCCATCGTGGTGTTCCTTTGTGCTTATGTGCTAACCCTGGAAACCGAACTCCTTGTACTTGCTGGCCATATCATTTCGGAACAGCTCCAGAGCCTTCTTCATTGCAGCCTGGGAATCAGCCCCAAAGTCTGCAGCGTGTTTTTCGGCAATGACCTTGATAATGACTTCAGAAATGAACTGAGAGGAAGGAAAGAGAGAAAGAAAAACTGAAGGGACACTCAAGGTTTATTTTCAGAAAACCCAGACTAAGAAGTAGGTTGCAGAGCCTGGAAATATCTCTGAGCTAATTCAGTAGGCCTTCCTGCAGCCTCTGGAGAGACAGTGAGGTCTAGTGTGTAAGGAGCCTGGGCTAGGCAGAAGCACTGGGCTCTATTCCTAGCTCTGACACTGATCTGCTTCATGACCTTGAGTAGACCATGGCCCTTTCCACTTTTTGTCAGTCTCATCCATTAAGACTGCAAATTCATGCCCTGTGTTCGTACAACACTTAGTTTTATGGGTCTTTGTCTCCAATGGATCCTCCAGGGTTTACTCTAAAATTGCATGTCCCTTGTGTTCAGTCACTGACAGTCCTTATGTAATACAGTTTCCCAGGCACACATAGGCTGCATGGGCTGGTTTATTGTTGTCAAGGGTTGGTCAGACTGTGGTGGTTGGAATGGAAAATCTAAACTTGGATATTCACATGCCATTTGCATACCGTGAGCCCTTTCTTGTACACACAGACCTTGGACTTGAGGGAGAGCTCACTGAAGTCCAACTAGTCATCAGTAAATAAAAGCCCAGCTCTCACATAGCTGTCTTGCACACATTCACTACACATCAGACACTAAGACTCCCTGCCCTTTTCCATACCTCCAGATATTTGACAGGGATTTTATGCTTGGTTGCATGGGTCTGAGCCAGGGGCTTCAACTCGGCCTCATGATTACCCTTTGCCTTCAGGATTTTGCCCAGTTGGGTAAGAACAGTAGTTCCATGTTTCTTCAGATCTTCAGAGCCCTTCATCGCATCAGGGGTCTTCAGGCCTTTGAACTTTTCAAAGCGATCGAGGGTCTCAGGATGGTCCTGAAAGAGTCTGTGGACAAAAGCAGAGTGACTTTGGAGAGGAGAAGCTCCTGACATACCTCCCCTGGACTATTCAATCTACTTTAATCCCATCTTCTTACCCATTTCTTAAGATGATCACCACTGCCTATTTCCATTCCCTCCAGTCAGGGCAAAGACACTGCCTTAAACATCCCAACTAGAGCAACAGAGGAAGTGTCTGTATTTTTTCCATATAGTTCTGATAACTCTTTGGCACCCATCCACTCGATTATGTCAACAGTTTTATGACAGAGCCAAGAGCCAAGGCTAGCCACAATACTGAGAGGTGAGTTCTTGTATTCATGTGAAAATAAGGAAACAAAAAGCAAAAGTTTGCAAAAGCAAACAAAGCTTCTCTTCATAAATTTACTGCTGCGGGGAGCCAACCTATAGACCCCTGTCTCTCACACAAACTCTCTTATCAGCCCATGATTTGTTGGCTGGGAAATGAGAGCTCTACAAGCTTCTCATAGGAAAANTTATATCTGGAGGTCATGTCTTCTTGAATGTCATCTGGATGGGAGGGTTTACTGTGCCCCTAAAACCTTATGAATGCAGACATGGAGGAATTTGGTTCCTGACCTTTTTTCCCCACCCTCTTTCCCTTGCCTCTCTCCTCCCTCAGAAAATCCTTGGAGGAGATCTGGGTTGGCAGAGGAGCATAAAGTCTCAGGGTGACATTTTTTTATTTAATGCCATGCTCTGCTTTGTGATACTTGTAAGAAAAATGGTATTACTTTTCCATTTGGAACTGCTTTTACTAGCATGTGGCAAATTCAGAGCCAAAGTAGCCACCTCAGAGATGGATGGGTGAGATCGCCTCAGGTTCCTGCTACCCCTCCAGCATGCCTGCTCTGGACCACAAGAGGGGAAAGCCATCACACTTCCATCCACTCCATTCCCACTCCACTCCCTTCCTTTCAAATGGCAGCTGATCTAGGACATGATAAAGCAGGTAAGGAAAGCAGCCCCCAGCTTTGGCTCATCTTTGAAAAACGTTTTTCAAAGCTTTGCAGTAGATATGCCTGGAGGAGTGAGCTCCTTGCTTTTAGGCATGTTTAGGGCAGAAAATCCCAAGCAGGTGCCAGATTCCCCACTACTCTCCTCAGTGGCTGTACCCTTCCAGCACATTTGGGTGTGCACAGTCTGAGAGGAGAGCTGAAGAGAATCTCCTCAAAGTCTGCACCCTCTCTGGTCTTAAGAGACAAGCTGGGCTCCGGTGTCCACCTAACGTTCTTTCCCACTTTGCAGTACCTGGGGTGTTCACCACTCCAAGTGCCAGGATCACAAGGACAACATGGAGGATGAGGTCCTCTCAGTTGGAGACCTGATGAGCACTTCTGACACCGGAATAATGGAGGAGGGAAGTAAGGGGAAGGATGTGCCTCATTTCACACTCAGACCTCAAATTCATCACAAGGTAGTGGACAAGTGTTATCACACAGATTTCTGGCCAAAAAGCAGGGTGGGCAGGGCTCTGCCAGGTGAGACTAAGGTGGGGAGAGGGAAACACTCAGGGACTTTGCAGTTAATTTTACTGAAATAGATTCCAAGAAAATTGCCACAGAGGTGATATTACTCTCCTTTCACTCCTTCTTTGCCTCCCCACATCCTTTCTGCAGAGCATCTGAAACCCCATGACACACACTTCACTCCAGCATTTCATACTGTAGTGGTTGGGAAATGAGGATCCAAAGCAGAGCTTGGCCACCAGAGGCAGAGAGACAAAGCACAGTCATGTGTAAAAAGCAGCACTAGTTTGCTCTTGCACCCATAGAGAGATGGAGAGACAGAAGCACAGCCACTTTACATAGTAACTTTTAACCCAAAAATGGCAATAGAAAAACCTCCACCCTACAAGAAAGAAAACACCTTGCCGAAATAAACACTGACAAGCATGTCTCTCTTCAAAAGCTCTCAGCTTTACTCTTAGAACTGAAGTTCCTTGCCTACCTCATTAAAATTTCATGGCCGTGGCCAGCGAGGTCGGACTCCACCTTTCCCCAGATGGTCAGGACTTGCTGCCATTCCTGGTCACTGAGCCCCATGGTTCACCAAAGACAGGTCCCGAGTACTTCCTGCAGCCTTGCCTTTCCCCAAAGGGTAGCTGGAGAGCTCACCCGTGGGATTTATAGCCCCTGCCCACAAACCTACACCTGTCAATCATCAGCTGGACTTTTTGCTCTCTTTCAAGCTTGTCTAACCTAATCAGCCTCCCTGCTTTTTCCTAGGAAGCTATTTTGAGTCAGGTACTATTGTGGGTGCCACTGATGGCATCATTTCTGCTTTTCGTATTGGACTGGCAGATTTCCCACTCTAGACAGAAAGGGCACTGCCAGAATGCTGTGCCAGGAGCCTGACCCAGGTTCCCAAGGACCCAGAGACAGTGTCAAGCTTTATGGCAGGAGATTCCTGAAGAGCACAGTCATCTGCAAGGCCACCCTGCCTCCCTCTCCCCTGGCCTGCCAAGGGCAGGCAGGAGAAAAGGCCAGGACAGCCAGTAGCATTGACTCCATCACTCCAAAGGCCTCTCCTTTCCCATAATGGTCTCACCATCCTTTTCTCCTGGGGTAACACACCACTTGTGACATGCACTTAAGAGATAACCATATTCAAAGCAGCCCAGTCATTTCCCCACCTGCTGCAGGAGGAATGAAGGGATAAAAGCTGTATGGGAGCCAGTTCCCCCACACCTGCCTGCCAGGATCCTGCTGCCTGCTCCTAGGAAACACCTAGGATTAGCTGATGGCTGAGTCTGGATCTTGGAGCCAAGAGATTACCTTGTGCTGCAAGGGAATTTGCAGCAGACCAGAGACACGAGGACATAGCAAAGCTACATTCAACACCCACCCAGACAGCAGTTCCGGTCTCTGGCTACTACTGTCAAACCAAACAAATTTCAGTGTTGGAAGGCAAAGCCACTGAGCTAACAAACCATTTGGATATGCTTTGGGAGGACTCCCAGTCTTTATCCTACCTCCCTGTCAGGACTGGTAATGGCCCAGCACACCAATGGGGTGACTGGTCCCTTCCAGGGGTTGCTGCAGTCAGAGCACAGCCTGATAACAAAGCCCAGCCAGTACTGCTGTCCTGAACCATGCACCTGCCTCTGGATGTTTCCAAGGAGAAAGTAGGCAAGAAATACCAATCATAGGCTGAGGACACATGCCTTGGAATTCAGGAGAAGAGCATTCAACCCCACAGTCTCTACCACAGTGCTGCAGGACCTGATCTGCATCAGTGCCTCTGCACCCTTCCACTCCCTACAGGTCCCCTGCTCCAGCCTTGCAAGGGGAGAGAAGTGCCCACATAGAGTGGTAATTGGGTAGCAAGGGTGATGGAGGCACAGAGCCTCACATCCCTCAGAAACACAGAGGTTTAAAGGGAATGCTGTGGGTAAGAAGGGTGGCAAAAGCCCGGTGGATGTGTCAGCTGGCATCCAAGCCTCAAGGTATATTTTGGCCTCAAGGTATACATGTTGCAAGCCTCTGTCAGCTAGGTCAACTTGAGACTCTGAAATCCTCCCCTTCCATCTCCTCTATGCACCAGTTTGCTTCACATCCAAAAATCTACATCCAACACTCCAAGATTTCATCCTGATTTACCTGTGCAAACACCAGGTCACTACCAATTACCCAAACTAAGCTAAACTGATGGAATAGAAGTTAGTACTCCTCCAATTCATTCCTCGTGCAGTTCTCCACAGCACAGGGCTGAGACAGGGGAGATCACATATCTGCAACCTCACTGCCCACGTCCTCACAGCAGTAATGAAGCATTTGCACCCTTATAGGCTTGGGCAGGATCCTGAACACTGACATTAGTGGTTTACACACATTTCAGATGCAATAAAAACGTGCTCCCAGTACATGAGGGACTGCTGCTTATGCTCCAAGCTCTGTATACTCCCCAAGCCGGAACCACGCATTTGTTGTAGTAACTCCATTTGAAATTGGTTGACTCTTTGCTCTCTAGCTTTTCCCAGGGCTGTGAAGCCAAAAGTCCTGGTATGGACATTAACATTAAATAGTCAGAAGAACTAAAATGAGAATGAGATTCCATATTGCTTTTTTCTGCAAGCAAAGTAGTAATGAAATTAAATCACAAGCTCTTCTCCCTAGAGCTTAAATAGTATACAGAAATACTAGAAGTTTTATAGTGTACCAGACCACCCCTCAGCCCCGCAGCCATGAAGAGGACGTAACATTTTAGTATCTACAGGCCTCTTGTCTTCTCCTTGGGGCAAAATCTATCACTTGCATAATCACCTGGATAAACGCAAACCACAGAGAGCCAGCATATTGGCTGCCTCCTTTAAAATGCACCAAGTGACTAATAGCCTGTTTCAAGCAGCTCTGCCCACACCAGAGCTGTGCTGGCACACGTGGCTGTGTCTCTGCACCCACACCTGGAGCACCCTCACTAGAGCAGCAGAAATGGACCTTGGATGCTTTTGGCCAAGCTTTGGGGTGCATGGCTGGCGCGATGCGGCAGCTTTCACCCCGCTGCAAAGCCCCTCGGATGGACGTGCTCGAGCAGCCCCTGCTTGAGCAGGGTGGGCTGCGCTGGGTGACTCCCGGATCCTTCCCAACCCGGCCGCTCTGTGGCTCGGTGTCCGGCGCGGGTCCCCAGCGCTGCCCGGCCCGGCCCGGCCCGGGCGGGAGGTGCCGCGGCTCCGGCCCGGTGGGCCAGGGCTTGCTGCCACCTCGTGGCCACGGGAGACCGGGCTGCGAGCACCGCGCGGCGCTTCCCAGCCCCTGCCGAGATTTGGAGGCTCGGGAAGCCGGCCGACAGGCAGTCCTCTCATTGCGAGGTAGGACAGCGACCCCAGGGCAGGCGCGGCTGCAGCGCTGGGTGCAGAACTTTTGTAAGGTGCTGCGGGATGTTGAGACATCGTTATTCCTTGGTCACTTGGGATACTGTGCCTTCCCCTCTATCCCTCAGCCTTGATATTACAGAGGGCTGGAGTGGTGGGAATGGGACAGAAAAGATCCCATGGGGCAGCAGTAGAGCCACAGCTGAGAGTCAGGGTACTGCTGCGAGGAGAAATACTGTTCTCGAGTCTTCATGGGGCTTGTTTCTACCCAAAAATGCTACCAAAAGGTGCTTAGGAAAGGTCCCCCCACCTAACAGGCTCAGCAGGCAGGTGAAGAGCTATCTCCAGCAAAACAGTGGGTGCAATCCCACCTCTGCCTTGCTCTACCCTCCACAGCTGGCAAACTTTTCACAGGTATTAATTAATTTAGACCATGCCACAATTCCATGGACAGAAATGCCACTTGTCTTCCCCGTTGATGAGGGATGAAAGAAGTTCTATGACTTGCTTGAGCCCACAGACAGACCAGTGAAAGAGCAGGGATTGGCTCTTGGGTATAGTTTCAGAAACACCAGCTGTTTTGGGGTTATTACTATGGGGCTCAGTCACCCAGGTAGAGCTGGGAGACACAGAGGAACACACACCAGCCACAGGGATGGACCAGATCCAAGTTTGTTTGGCCATGCTCAAGTTTTTTTCCTGTAGTATCACTCTTGTGAAGAGGGAAATCCAACCCGGGACTGGAAAGTGAATGTTGGCATGCCCAGCAGTCCCCCACAGTGTCTTGGTGGTTAAGAGAAGAAATTTCTAGCTCTGTTCTTTTCTCTGCAGCCAGACCTGCTGCAAGTAGGGAAATGGGCACCCAAGAGAGAGGCACTGGCAGAATTCACAGATTTCTTTTCCATTTGAAGTAAGTTTGTGAAATAAATTTTCCAGAAAGAAAGAGACAGAGATATTCCAAAACCCAGTCCTTCCTCAAAAAACAACCCAAACCATCTTGTGTGCTTACACAGCAAAATGTCTCAGAGGAACAAACAGATATTTTGATCAAATAATTTTTTTTCTTTTCAATGAGCTTTTTTTCCCCACAACACAATTTTTAAAAAGCCCTGAGAGCAGCCAAGGGTCCCATGGCTGGGAGCGGTGATGACAGCAGCCCCAGCTCTGCTGCAAGCCTGGGTTGTATAAAGCGTGATGTGACGTAAGTAATACACACTGCTGTGGTCAGGGGGAGGCTGGCACTCTGAAAAAGCCAGGAATATTATATAACAACAACTTACATAATTACCTCTTGCATAATGCCAGGGAAAAGGCCCTCCACAACGCAGCTGTGGTTTCTATGGCATTTTGCTGAAATGCAGCTTGCTTCTTCTAAGAGATTAGTTTGTGCTTTGTTTCAAGAGACTGCAACTCAGTCCATGCAGACAGACAAGTGAGAGGCCTGCACTCACAGCAGCTTTAGCTGGAGAGGTGAGGGGTGCAGAAATGGGATCTCGTAGCAGGGCAAGAGCATTGGCTTTTGGGCGGCCTTACCCTTGACTTCAGTACTCTGAGAAGCAGAAGAGTGTCACTTAAGAGCACCATCCACAACTGTGAGTGTTGTGTAGCCTTCACTGCTTTTAGGAAATGAAATGGAGTCTAAGTGATGATGGCAGTGGCCAAATCCCTTCCAGGCTCACTCTTCTCTTCCCCTTGTTCTTGGGCACTATTCTTAGCAATGCCTCCAGGCAGGACTCCTGCACACTGATGGATTTCAACAGCTGAGAGGTGACCCGACCTGCTTGCTTAAAAGGAAGAGGAAGGACTAGGAGCAGAAGATTTCAGCATCAGGACAAGATTTGGGCTGTGGGTTTGCAGAGCTGTGTTATGTACTTACTAGTAATGTGGCATGGATTCTCTCAGGGATCATGCTGTAAAGTCAGCAGTAGCTTTACCTTCGCTTCGGTGCTCACAGGATCCAGCCTTTGGTGACTATCAGACATAACACAGGCATGCCCCACAGCTCCTGTGCAATTATTGAGGCATCTCACAATGTGTGTTACTCTGCACAACACCTAGAAAAAACCATTTATCTCGGCTAAACAAGACACTTCTTGCAGACCGTTGTTTGCATTCAGTGGGAGAATGTGCTGGAAAGCAGAAGGGCAATCCAGGACAAGAATATTTAGGCTACAGTATAGAAACTGAGGCTGTCTCTGAGGCTACAGCAGCTCTCTCTGGGGATGCAAAGCCTCTCTGAAGGACTGGGAATGCAGAGCACAAAAGGACTGAGGATTTTGTGTGGGAAACTGTGAGTGCAGTTTAAGAAAGGAAGAGTATGATTAGAGAACAACAGGCAGATTTTAAAGCCTCGCCCACGCAGGAGCAAAAGGAGAAAAATGTTTTTTAGAGGTAAGAACACAGGGTTATGCCAGTGCGACCCCAGAGATCTCCAGGAGTCAGTGGGAAATGTGGCATGCAGCAGTCCCTTCAGGTGGATTAGTCTTTGTAACACCATACTGGCACTGAAGGATTTGTGTACTACCCTTTAAAACACTAAAGAAAGAGAGGAATCCCTCCCTTGTCCCTCATCATCAATAAAATATTGTAACTAGAGCCTGCTGGAGAACAACTGAGAAAGGCAGGGCCACAAAAACACATATGGGCAAGAAAAAGGTCAGGCAATCAGCCTGCATTCAGTATTGGGTGTCTGCCTGCCACCTTGAGCTCTGCAGCTCAGAGCCCCCCACAGGAAGCATTTACAATGTGGCTGAGGCTGGGATTTAGTGATCAGGTTAGATGAAATCCAGGCAGCTGTAATGGGCGACTGCTCCCCACTCCATGCCTTATGCAGGAGTGTCCTAATTATGCTCTTCCCAGTGCCTTGGGCATATGGGTGATGCCTTGCAAGGTTCCTGGCTGCTGCTGGAACAGTATTCATGCCTGCAAAGGCAGCAGCAGCTGCAGACCAGAGCGAGAGCAGCCTCAGCAGTGACAGAGCTGAGCCACTGTGAAAACAGGTGCCCTGTGGGCAGCCCTTCCTTCCTTGGGGACACACCAACAGCCATGCCCAGAGTCTGAAGGGAGCCAGCAACAAGAAATAATTCCTCCTGTCTGAGCTGCTCCTTGGGGAAGAGGAGACTCTGGGCCTCAGCACACCGTGCATAGCTTATCTGTGCGTTCTCAGCCTCTGAAAAAAAGAGTGGGAGAGCCCATCACTACATGGTAAAATTGGGTGATGCTGCAAATTTTCTTCTCAGCACACTGGGCAGGCAATGGCCCTAGAGCTAACAGCACTTAATATGAGGTTGTGCATTGTTTTTAAATTGTTTTTGAAGGCAATGGCAGCAGATCTTCCCCTACCCCATGATGCCTGTGCAGTTCTTTATGAGGGCTTCAAATGAGCCGGATTAAGGAATTGCTCTGAGTTTGAAGTAACTGTGTTTATCTTTTGGAGAGCGTATTTTGAAGCCAGGTAAGTTCTCTGGTCTGGTTTGTCACACAGCTGGACTGACGCACGCTGGCAGGGGGGACAGGGAGGCAGAGCTACTTATGCAGGCATTCTTTGTGGAAGAAACACCCATGGAGCCATCTTCCAAAACCCTAGGCAGCACTGTCTAACTAGTGGAACAGCATATACAGATTAGGGTTTCTTTTTGCCTGAGTTTCACGGCGTGAAAAGAGAGAAAAAAGACACATTTTCATTCCCTTTGCCTGCAAAACAGCCTCTCATCCACAAAGCATGGAGCTTCTGCAAGATAAGAGCCCGTGGGGAAGCCAAGATCTACCCCTCATTTTATTGATGTTTACACTTGCCTTTTAATGAGCTCCAGCAGGTTCTCGCTTCCAGCTGCAGTTGGCCCTTTTCAAAGTTCAAGGTCTCATTTTGCATTATCATTTCAACACCAAGTGCACTCTTAGGGAGGATAGGAACAACCAGGACTTCTTCTCTTCTGAAAAACAACACCACTTTAAGCAGCCCTAATTCAGTAGTGCTTTCTGTGCTCTGCTGGGCTTACTGGGAACTCCTGCAGGAAAACTGATCCCTCTGAAAAAAAAAAAAAAAAAAA